>JANHGB010020435.1:107690-118352 GCA_026283785.1 Coracopsis vasa
AGCAGCAAATAGCCCCTGGGGCTGAGCAAGGTCTTGTCTGGGCAGGGCTGGCCGGGGCTGGATGCACAAGGTGACAGTGTGACTTCCCCAACCCCAGAGCAGGCTGATGGAGCAGAGTGAACATTGAGGTTGGAATTGGTGGCATCAGGGAGGAAGAGGAAGGTCTGAAGGTCCTTTGCTGTCAGGACTGGCTTGAATGAGTTTGGAGCTACAGCCCAGATCAGTGCAAGGACGGGGGCAATCATAGAGGGATATTTTGGTTTCTAGCTGGAGACATGACATGCTGTTGATCCCATGGGGCAGCAGGTCTCCTTTGGAGATGGCCAACCACCAAATCTGAACCCAAGATTGTCCTAGCTTGGCTGATGCACTGTAGTAAGTGACCTCTTTTACGCTATTTTACTTAACATATATTTCATGACACCAGCACTCACAACACCAGAGCTGGGGATGTCCAAACATCTTGCCTTTCCAGGATCAGCGCATCTGAAGACTCATCTAGGCTGGATCAGATGTTCCAGACAAAGGTGTTTCCAAACTCTATTGCTAACATTACAACATGATTTGAGGTTACACATCATGTGGCTTTATCACTTAGAGGAGCCATACAGCACCTTGAAGAGGGTAAGACAATGTTGTGGCCTTTCTTTTATCTAATAACTTCTTCCCAACCCCACAAGTCCAGCAGCTAAGGCAAGCTGGACAAATGAAAAACTTCTCAGCTCATTGCCCAATCCTCCACCAAAAAAGAAAATAGAAAAAATTAAGTGCTTTGGATCAATGCAAAGTACAGACCCTTTGATTTTTTTTATTCCCTTACTAAAATAAACCCTTCTCTTCCCCATCCCGATTAATTTTAGATCAAATGAAATGATTTATTCAATTTCAGACTGAAATGTCATCTCAGAACATTGACTGGAATAAAATTCCTTTTTGCAAAGTGGCAGAGCAAAAAAATTCAACTTCTAAAACTCCTTTTCTCCCCACATGGACGTGGGAACAAATCTGTCTTCTGGTGAAGTTAACCTTTTTGCTGAGTGCTCTATGGCATTGTAAGCCCCCGCAGAAGGGGATGCGACCTTGCTGTAACTGTTGGCCAAAAACATCTTCATTCTCCAAGAGCTTCCTCCTACTTCTCTGCTGACTGCTCTTTAATCAACTATTTAAAACCCAGCTTGGAGACTTTCATCACTTTCCAAATCCCTGGGACTTTTAAACCAATAAATAGAACAGGAGAAGATGTCATATTGGTGGCCATTGACTGGTCTGAGCCTGACCCATAGAGGTGGGCTGTAATGCTCCTGCATGGGGAGGTAGTTCTGGGACAGGAGGAAAAGGGAGGTGTTAGTGCATGGGCAATCAATCAGTTTTCATGGAGTCTGAGGCCATGAAAACTGCCATTTTCAGGCTGATCTGTAGGCAGGGCTCTACAGGGATTAGTAAAGATTTATTTTCCTTTTTCTGGAATGAGATGAAAGGGGGGAGCGCAAGGGAGTGACGAGCAAGGAGTCCTGCAGAAAGGAACTCATTAGTTTTTATCTTTTCCAATGACCTTGTTTGTTTTATTCTTACTTGAAAGCAGTTTCTTTCCTTGTGAAAGCTTGGAGATATCTGGAGACAGGGGCCAGAGAGAAAGGGAAAAAAGGGAACTGGGTAAAGAGAAGGACCATGGAAAATAAACAGAACAAATACAGACCAAGCTGGGAAAATCTTCTGAGTCTGCTCACTGATGTTTCTCCAAGGAGAATCACCCGTCAGGGTTAGGCACTGTGATGATGTACTACGTCTAGGGGAGATGGGCTGATGCCCATGGGGAGGAAAGAGGTTCTGGGGAGCACACTGTCTTTTGCCTCCATTGAGAGCTCAGGATTACACACACACCTGTACATGTATGTGCACATGTGTCTGTGTGTGTGAGGCAGTATTGCTGAGCCTGGCCCAGGAGGCGGCTGTTGTTGCATGTCAGTGAGCTGCTTGCAGGGGGAAGCAGGTGCCCATGGTACTTTACAGGGTCTTTCTCAGCCTGGCTGTATTTATTATACGTAAAACCAGACCATGTGGGGAGCAGAGGCATCTTTTCTGTGGCTCTCCTGGTCCTCACCCTAATTGTATCTGTGCATCTCCTAAAAGACTTGCTTCAGGGTCATTATGAGAGAGTTTTTATTTGTTTGGTTTTATTTTTCTTTAACCTCTGTGTTCTCTATTTAGCCTCTCTACCGGGAGCATGTGGACTCTTGAAGAAGGTAGCAGCATCACAGAAGATACCATCCTGGAGCTTCAAGTCATGGTGTGAGGGACCACCAGTAGATCTCGTGAGTGACCCAAAGCCAAGGCCCAGCTCTGTCCCAACTGATGCTGCCTTTGCGGGGTAAGAAGAGCCCCTCAAGCCCCTGACAGATGCTCCATGACCCTGTTAACTCTCCATGGTCCCCATAACCTGCATAGCCCCTGTCCATGGCCACTAGTGTGGCTTTGCCCTTGAATTGCAGACACAATGGCACATTCCTCCACACTGTCCCTGTAACTGCATTGACAAGTTCTTCTTTTGCGTGAAATCGGTGGCATTTATTCTCTAAGTCCTTGTGTTAAAAAATAAAACCTGAAAAGCAGGCCTCCCAAAGGTGCAAGGACAGCTGTTAACCTGGACAAAACCCCTCTCACCAGCTGGAGGGTGGCTAATTTTAGATAAAACCAACCCTTGCTTTCAACTGGCAGCTTGGGTTGATCTTCTCATGGTTACTCATAAATACTTATGAAAACGCTTCAAGTGCTCAGTTTACATAGCTGTAAGGTCTCATAAATAATTCTGGGTACCAGTATTTAATTATGTGACCTATACTGTGGAGGGATTTTTACCTCATTTGTGAAGATCAGAGTCTTTCTGAATGGAAACCACAGTATTAAGTGGCCATTGAGTTGCTGTCAGAGTAGCCGTAGAGAAGAAAGGAAGGAGAACCCAGCTCAAATGCTTACCTGTAGCTTGTTATCAATACTAGCACTAATCAAGGATAATTTAACTTATGTACAACTTTTATGCCTACTGTTGGGAGCTGCATTTTGACTGTCAGGAATCCTAGAGAAGACCATTTAGAAGTAGGGCATTATCTCCCAGTAATGATCATGCACTTGGCCCTTGGTATGTGCTGAAGACTCTGCTCTGCAAACTGGAGGACCCTGTTACCTATAAATAATGTGTTTGTAAAGAGGATACTGGATACTAGCCCTTAACCAGTGCAGATGCCAGCCAGCCATGCATGGGAAAACTTCAGCTAAACTAAGGGATTTCAGGCTGGCTCTGATAAGCATTGCATTCAGTGGGAAGGTTCCTTCTCTAGATGTAGCCCTTGGAATTCGAAGGGAATAAAACAAAAATCTGATTTTTATATTTTTTTTAACACACTGCACTGAGTTGCGTGTAAATCCCACCGAAAAAGAGTGACCAAAGGTTGTGTGATGGTGAGCAAAGGGGGAGAAGGGGAAAATGAAATGAAAAGGTCTTTGTAGTAAGTGTGCTTCAGCAAGAGACTTCCTAGCTTGATGGCTGGGGTCCTGTGTCCTGGGACAAAGCTGAATCCTACTGGGCTGCCTTCTGCTTATAGGGATGCATGTAAATAATCCCACCCCCTGCCTCTAACTGCAGCAGCAGAGATCAGGTTTTAAACAAATTCTGTCTTCTGTCTTCCTCAGACAGAAGAAAACACTTTTTGATATCAAGGGGAAAACACTGCCAAAGGGTTCCCCTATAAAAGGCACCCGGATGGACCCAGCCATCACCCCAGGGGTTTTATCCTTCCCAAGGGCAGAGAGCGGCTAAGAAAGGCAAACCTCTACCCACGGCACCCGAGGTGCCCACCTGGTGCGTGGTTCACTGCCAGCATCCAGCATCACAAGCAGTGGCTATTTGCTAGCATGAGGCAGCAAGGAGATTATAAATAATTTATTCTCTGGGCAGAGGGGGGAGGAAGAGAGTGAGCTTTTAATTAAAATGATATCTTACAGATCAAATAAATATGAATAAGATGCCAAAAACAACTGTATAAATCCCAAACATTCTCTTGTGTTTTAATTATTTGTGTTGATAAAACAAGAGCGAAGGCATTTTACTTTGCTTGGAGGATGAAGAGGCAAAAGGTTATGCTGGCATTTTTTATGTTCTTTTCAAGGAACAAATGTTTCAGAAGCACAGATCTGACAAACTATAATTCATATCAGGAATTAAATTGGAATTTAGGGAACAATTGTTAATATTTCAAAGTAATTGTTTAAAAATTATCATTTTGGTATCTGCCTCAAAAATAATTACCTACCACTAATTTTTCTTTTTCAAAGGCTGCTATTTGTTGGAATGGTGGAAAGATGAGGAGTTTTTGCTGTGAGCTATTTATGTAGTTCAAATGAGGAGATAAATAGGAAGGGACTTTCATGTTCCTAGGCAAATGAGTCTGACTAATGTATGGCTTCAAGCTCAAAAGTGGGCCTTGGATTTATTTGAAAATTTAGGGTATTTATTATGGATGGGATTTGCAAGTCAGAACAGGCAAGAGAAGGATCAAAACCTGTGCATATTAATTAGCAACAGGTCCCCAAATAAACCCCTACTGCTTCGAGAAGCCCTGCCTGTCTGGTGTAGGGTACTGGAGCGGCAGCTCTTCGTCCAGGTAGGCAGACCAGAAATATATTTCCTTGCTTGGTATCAAAGAGGATAAGGTTGTATGTGTGTGCTTTCAATATTGATCTTTCAAACATAGTCAGTGCAGCCTCCTAGATAGTCAAAGGAGACGTGACTGTCTGCTGCACAACCCTACTGCCCAGCCCTACTGCCTTTGCAGCATTTTGGGGTGGGAGAGGATGGGTATTCCTACTTCTAATCTTCAGATAGGGCATCAGTAAGCTGAGACATCTGTGGTCTCATGAAAAGGGGGCTGGTAGTTGAATATTTAACAGGTCATGGGAAAAAAAGACACAGTAGAAGAGGTCTTAAACATCAACTTCTGCATCCCACAGCTTGAGGTGGTGTTGTCCAGACCCTGTAGCATCCTGCCCCTACCCCCTGCTGTGCTATGCTGCTGGAAAGTGTGCCTTTCTCCCTTCGAACATTGCTTTCATCAAAGGACGAAGAGAAACTGCAGTGGTATAGCACCAGGAAGGGTTCAGCAAATGGCAGTTTCAAGGAATTGCTGTAGACATCTCTGTTCAGTGATAATATAGTGAAGGGAAACTGTTTCCATGAAAACACAGCTTCGACTGTAAAAGGAGAAATTATTTTGTGGGTTTTGTTAAATTTTTTCTGCAAAATTATTCATCCATCTTTGTTAGGAATAATTCTTAAATACATTTTGAAATATCTCACTGACGCACACGCCTTTTTAACCAGGTAGTTTTACCCTTAAGTAGTGCTGAGGTAAATGGTAATTTTTAAAGTGCGTAGGGCAAAGCAACATTTTTCACTAAGTCTTCTAGAAAAGGCTATTTCTCACCACAAAACCAATGTTGTTTTCCTCTGAACTGTTACCTCAATGTCAGGATACCTTCTGGCACTGTCTGGGCTCCTGGTACGCCTCTGTGGTTGTCCTGTTGGCCGACATTTCCCAGCAGGTTGGTCCCTGCACTCTGTCGAGGACCTGTGCTGACAACAAATCTGTCCAGCCACCTCCTGGGGGAAGATCCTATGGCTTTTGGGTTGTTACTTTGTCTTTCACCCCCTTCATGTTATAACTCCCTCTTCCCTTTGATCTCAAGGACACCAGACTCTCATGGAGATACTGGCCTGGAGGCTAATGAGGAATACACTCGACCTTTGCAGATGTTGTGATTAAAGATTGCCAGAGAATGTGTGGGGAAGCAAAGAAACCGCCTTTTGGCTCCATCCTCCCAGCTTGTTGTAAGTATCCCAATTATGAAGCAGATCACAGGGGCTGTGTTGGAAGACACTGGTATCAGCAAATTAGCAGGCTGCAGCAGGAGCAGTAATTAAGGCAGCTTTGTGTTTGCCCAGGTTTGGGGCTGTCATTCCTGTTTGCACGCTGCTTGGATTCAGGATCCCCTTGCACGCCTGGGGTTTGGGATCCTGCTGTGCCGTATATGCCGTGCTTTTGAAATAATTGCTGTGGTTTAGGAATTAATTGTGGTGATTGCCAGAGAAGGACTAAACACAGGCAAAACAGTGTGGTCCCACTGCTGCTGCAGCCCACAGAGGTTATTGGTAAAACATCTGAGGATGGGGAAGGAAAATTAGGGAGGAAAATATTCTCCTTCCTCATGGAAAAGGGAGGATGATGGATTTATACTGTTCAAGACCTCCTGTTAAAGCAAGACAGCAGGAAGATACATGGTAGCTCCTGCTACATGGGAGAGCTTGGAAAATGTGGGGAATCAGTAGGCATCTTGCTCAGCTGGCCCATCTGCTGCAGGAGAACCAGCATGGTCTCTGCTGCATGATGGACACTGGTCTGGCTTTCAGTGGATGAGGGAATAGGTTCTGGAGCCCTTCCTCTGGGAAGTCAATTTGTAGCATAGATCTGTTCATAACAGATGCTTCTGCCAGGAAGTTTTCCCCTCCTTTTAAGCCAATATTTCCCTATGTTTAATTTAAACCCATACTACTTGTTTTGCATCTGTGTAGAGACATTAAAAAATGTAATACTGATCTCCCTTTCATGTTTTTTATCATCTCTAAATATCAGAGCTAACAACCCAGGTTTCCTTTGCTCTTTACAAGTGTGCCTCATAAATCATCCACAGGCTATTGGGATCGTTTTTGAGCAATTCCCTGCCATCCCTGTACATTGGAATAGACTGCAAATTTCCACGTGGATCAGATCTGAATTAGTTATCTAAACCTACAGGCTAAAGAAACTGTGGTCCTTCTCTCCCCTGTAAAACATTTATTTCATTAAGGCTAAAAACTGTTTGGTGGGTTTTTTTGTCTTCTTTGATACACCACAATAATAACGGAGGAAGTGGAAAGGGAGAATTTGGACCTTTCCCAGGTAAAGCTTGCCTCCTGGGAATATCTAGGGGTATGTACTGGGGTGATTTCCTTGCAATTGTTCTGAAAGTAATCCGCCCACCTTTCAGATCTTGCCAGCATGCCAAGGAGCTCCTCAGGGTTTTGAAGTAGGATTTGGTCACTCAAAGGTGACATTGCCATGTCACCAACCTGTTCCCCCTGGGAGCACAGCCCATGGTAGAAACCCTCTTCAGCAGCAGCCAAGGGCTGGGTTTTGAAGCGTTCCTGCTCTCTGAAGGATGCTTGCAGGGTCAGCCTGGAGAATGCTAGGAGAAATAGCAGATGCCCAGGTAACTTTTCACACTGATTTTCCAGCAACCCAAACACGACCAGTTCTACCTAAGTGCATGACTTAGCATAATGAGATAACCTTTGGGTCAAAGCTCTCACCTTCCTCTTTTTATTCCTTAAAGGCTTTATAATATTAGAGCAAGTGATTTGACCTGTATTATGCTAGACCTAGAAAATGACCTGACGAATCTGTGAGCATCCAGAGCATCTTCAGGAGTTTAAAAGAATAATCACCCAGCTGGTATCTGAGTCAGTTCACTGCTAAGAAGTTGGAAGAGTTCATTCACAGTGGGGCATCTCAGGCACCCAGGATGCTTTATCCACTTGCATATATATTCACAAAGGTTCATGGTAAGCCATGTTTCCTTACTAATGCATCATGGCATAGTGCAATTTATCGTAACAGCAGTGGGGATACAGCCAATGTAACTGAAAATACAGAGAACCAGGTTTCTGAAAGAGATTTTGTAAATGTGAACTAGCTCTCCCCAATAATCACCAAAGAAGCAAACCATCAAACGCTCACAGGCTATCAGGAATGGACTGGCAGTGCGCCACAGAGCTATCAGTGGGCATTTGGATCATGCTGGCTTCTTCGGCCAAGCAAGCAACTGTTCTGGCTGAACAAAACCAAGGGGAGTGTTGGAGGGTGTGATCTGTTGAAAGGAGGAGGAGAGGAGTAGAACAACTTCTTCCCTCCTGGGAAAGCTATGTATTTGCACCAAGGATAACTTAAAAGAGAGATGTGTTGGCAATGCTGCAGGTCCCAGGAGGCTCTCTGGGTAGTGAGGGAGGTGTCAATATATTTTTGCATAGAGGGTAGCTGTTTGTGAGGAAAGTGCTCTAATTAGAGGAAAATATTTGATCTCCATAGGCTTTTGGTGGAATATCTTAGAAAGGCAGCAGATGTTGCTGAAATTATTTCATTCAACTGTTTTCTCCCCTTTTTCTTCCCTTGTTTTTTAATGAGGTGCATTGAATTAAAACTTGATAAACAGCTCATGGCAGTTTATTAGGGGGCATCAAAAACTGCTCTAAATCAAAGCTGACACCTCATCCGAAGCAAAGTACATGCACATGCACCAACATTTCTCTGCCTTACTTTTGAAAGTCCCAAGTTACCCAGAATCAGCAGCTCACCCCGGAAGCTATCAAAGGTTCCCCAAAACATGACATAACACAGCCAGCACATATACCTCCACTGTGTCTGGTGCCACCCTGGTCAGCACAGCATCCCGATGATATGCACTCTGTAGGTTCCTGCCTTGTATCATTCCTGTGCCCAGTAATTCACCTTCTCCAATGAGCCAGAAGGCTGTAAATCTGGCTCCTTAGTCTTAAAAGAAAGCATGCATAAATATAGGACTGCCTTACAGACCTTCCAGAAGGTCTTATGGATGCATCTGACTTGGCTTGACTTATTCAGAGTGGATTCAGGTGAGGAAGTTTAGAAGGCAGGAACCTGAAACCAGGTGTGATCTTCAGTTCAAGGAGGCTTGTAAAAAGCCCCAGTTTAGAATATTTTGCCCAATGGTAAAATATGATATTACAGTCTGGAATGGGTTGGTTGTGGCAGCACTGAACTAGTTCTGAACGGAAGCACAGTGAAAGACAGCATCTGCCACAGGCTCCACTGAACAGGTGGAAAATGGTTCCTTCTGTGTAGACTAGGAAATGAGGCACGTATGGAGGAAATGTGTGGTGGTCTACAACAAAGGGTGGGTGGAAGCTGACAAATGCAAAAGACCATATCACATCCCTGTGTGAAATGCTGTCTTTAATGACAGAAGTAAAGGGGTTTTCCCCAGAGAAGGGGGTGCTGTCCTCCAGCCCCTGCAGACTACATGCTGAATGCTGTCAGTGTGTCCTACAAGCACCAACAGCTCTGTTCAAACAGGGAATAATCACAGACCTTTCTCTTTGAAATGCTGTATACCGAGGGTCTACAGTGAACTAGTTACACAGGCTGACATCAAATACTGCCTGAAATCAGAAACCCTGTCAATGTGATTACAGAGGCAAAACAAGGGTCTTTATGAATTTGCTTGTCTTGTGTCACCCCAAAAGCATCTGCAGGACACCACATTCAACCCCACAGGACAGGTCACTTCATTATGTTGAGTGAGTCAATACATTGATTAGTTTATCAAATGATAAACAAGGTTTCTGCTTTCATCAGGGTTGTGAATATTAATTGATTTGACAGCCTGAACCTCAGTAAAACAAGTAGAAGGGGCATCAGGGCATCACTGTATTAATTAGCCATGTTGAAGCTGCTTTTAGCTTCTTCCGAAGTTTAATCAATATGCTACATTTGAGTCCCAAAAGGCTTATGAAAACAGTCTTTGAAATCCTTTAAATTGTTGCCTATGTGAGGCTTTAGACTCTTGGCATATTCTTATTCTGCTGATTTTCTTTCTCCTTTTTTCTCCCTTCTGAAATCCATAGTGACCCATAAGCACTGGTATGGGCGGGCTTTCTTATTTGCGTTATAAATATGCATTTACTAGGAATAGAAATAAAATGAAGATTTTCTGGTTTAGTACAATAATAATAATAATCCTGGATATTAATGAGCTGGCCTCTGCCTTCCAGTTTCTATATGCAGTAAATTACTTCTATAGACTTAATCTGATGTGAGTGGGCACAGCACCATTAAAATCATGTTTTTCTGAGCTCTTGCATACCATTCAGACTTGAATTTAACACAAAGCAAGGTTTGAGCTTGTTAAGATGTTTTACTGTGAGGGAAGAAGGAGAAGGTGGAGCTGATAATAAAGCTGGGAAAGAAGAAGTGGAGAGAAGGGGATGGAGGGACTGTGACCGCAGGATGATGTGGGGAGATGGGGAAGGCAAAGCCACTGCTGTATGATAAGTCTCAACATTTCCCCAAGGAAAGGAGTTGGAGGAGACAAAAGGAACATGGCGTGCATGAACAGGAAGACATGAAAGCAGGGATGAACTGTGAGACAGTACATGCGCTGTCACACTGGTCTCCAGTGCTTGGATGATGAGGGTTGATGTGGGCATGAAAACACAGCAGGGAAGGGGATGAGGAGTTGTCCTATAGGTCTTTGGGAAATATGTCTGACCTTCATGCTCTAAGACTGCCTGAGGAGGGCACAGTACCTCTGCCACCAGCCAGTTTTACAGGGAGGCTGGACAAGGTGTGGTGAAGGAAGGGCCATGCATCCTTTGCAGAAATGTCCTCATGGCCTGCCTTCCCTTGGTCTTTCTTATGGCTTTGTGGTTAATTCAGTGCTTGCTCAAGAGCCCAGATCGATCTGGGACACCTCCTGTCCCATGGGATGCCTGAGGGCTGAAGTCTTCTGTCTGTCCTCAGGCCGCTGCTCTAGCAGACC
>JANHGB010020436.1:0-66497 GCA_026283785.1 Coracopsis vasa
CAATAGAGGTGATGGTGAAGTCATTTAGCAATGACATCAATCTGTGCGCTGAGATTTTCCTTCAGAAGGTACCCCAACTCTTGTCTGCCTCTTAAAAACTAGCAGAAACAGCTTGCAAGGAAAGAATGAAGTCTTATGCACCAGCATCTTTGTAGCAGTTGGAAAATCTTCATTTGTTGTCAAGTATAGATGGGTATTAGATGCTAAGCCACATCTAGTGTTTGTAACCATTCATCTCTGCTCTTCTTTCAATTGTACTTCACCACCTTCTCAGCAAAGCATTTGCTGCTTTCACCCTTTGCTACCTGAGTAGCATCTAGAGATCCTACTGTAATAAGCTCTTATTGTGGTGTGTCAGTGAATGACAAGCAGTAGCCTCTGCCTCTAAAACCTTCCTGGTAAACTGCAGCAAGCAGGAGAAGAAAGGCAGATAGAGAACTGATCCCAAGATGATTAAATGCAGTTTTAGGGCATGGACTTCCATTGCTGGAAGCCTTCAAGGACAGGTGGAGCAAACATCTGTGAAGAGCAGTAAAAATCTAGTCAAGCCTTCTTTAAGCAAGGGCAGCGTATTTATAGGGATCTTTTCCAGTCCTGCTTCTTCCTCTTCTGAGCTCAAGTGACCTGCCCAGGACCACAAACATAGCCTGCAGCGTACAGCTCAGGTTTTCCATGTTCCAGTATTCTGCCTAGTTGCAGTTTAGCCTGCAAAGATCTTCAGTGAAGGGGCTACCTTACTTTTCTTTCCCTCCTTGAGCCACTGCTGTTTAGGGACTGGGTATGAATATGAAGAGCACCTGAAAGCTGAGGACTTTTGGATATCCTGGGAAAATGGGAGGTACCATGACAATGTTCCCTTCCATGAAGTCCTATTGCTTACTTGTTAACCCTGCACAGTTATTTGTCAATTCAAACTGCTGAAGACCATTATTTTAGAAAGGCTGTGATTTATTTGAAACAGGGCCTGTAATTTAGGTGTGTGTTTCTGCCACATCCATGTATTATTGAGTTTTCTCTGTCCTTTGTAATGCAGTGATGTTAAACTGCTGCGCAGTGTCCAGAGGTGCAAAAATCAGATCTCACTGAAGTAAATACGGGGTTAATACTCTTAGCAAATCCTTTTGGTTACTTTGCACCACCGATCCTATGCTAGCAGAACTCCTGGTAAAGCCTAGGCCTTGCAGCAAGGCTATGATACAGGCCAGTAACAGAGTTGCACCTGTCCTGGAAGGGGTGTGTTTGGATTTAGCAGGTATCGTTTGCCCTTAGCAGCCTTTCAGAGAGCAGAAAATCTTGTCTCACTCGCCCTGTGATTCCAGATGCCCTCTTACTTTCGTCCAGACAGCGATTTGCAAGACCAGGTGCCAGGGGGCTTTTGCTGCATGCCGCTTCAGCTGTCTCCTTGGTGAAGCCATACTCCAAGGAATGTGATCTGGCAAAAACTCTGTGAGTCGATCCTCCCTCTAGCGTCTTGTCTCTGTTTCTTCATTCCAGGACAGCCGTTTGCGTGCAACGCTTGTTTGCAGCAGAGGAAACTGTTTAACTTGCCACCACATACACGCACAGACCCCACTGGGCTTGGTAGACTTCTGGTCAGAAAAAAACCAAAATCATGCCAGTTTAGGGAAAGCGCAACAAGCATGAATGATGACAGGAGAAAACGTTTATTGATTCTAAGAGTATGGTGAGTGTTTGGTGCTCATGGAGGGTCAAAGCAAATTGCAAGTATGTTGTTTTTTCTCAGCCGTGTTGATTATAAAGCTGGTGGCCAAGTAAAATATTGACAGAAAATGTAAATCATCCACTGGGGTATTCTGGGCAGAAGGAAAACCAGATTATAGCTCAACTCTGGTACTGTAGCATTTGTTGGGAACAAGAAATTATTGTGCTCTGGTAGCTAGCAGCTTTCACAGGAGCAGAGAGCGTGTTGGTTAATGTTGCCAGCAAGACCTGTGGTCCCTGTGTTTGCGCCCATCCCTGAGAACCATCCATATCAGTTGAGGCAGCGATGGCACCATGCACATCGGTGAGCTTAGAGCTGGCGGGATGTCTGAGTGGTTTAAAATAAGTGATGAGATTCACACAGCATTGCCCCAGCTTTTCCCTGGCTGCTGTTTCCTGACAATTAATTGATGTAGAAGCACCATGTGGGTTTCTCACAGCAACCTGATGCTGTAACTCTCAAAGCAGATTTACCATGCAACTCTCTGAGGCAGTGCACTAAGTGCAGGGAATCAGAAACTGCTGGCAATCTTTGTGCTGCATGCCCATATTTCCAAAGGCTTTTGCTGTTGTAAAAAATTGAGCTTTAGGGGGAGGGAGGGTTGGGGGACAAACCAAGAACCTTCGTGATATCTTTGATTTCAGGTATAAAGCAGGAATTCAGTAGGCTTCTTCAGGCGCTGTAGGAATCTGCTGCTGCAGATGCTGAGGACTGGAAAAGATCTTTATATTGTTTTGATTTTTATTGTCTTGCTGAAGTTAATCTGCTAACATGTGACAGTTTAATGCTGTGGCTCATGGTATTTACATCCTTGCTTTTGAGTCTAGCACTAAGTGGCCTTCTGTTGTTTTCAGATTCTCATATTACCTAATGCTCTTCATTTAGGTATTTTTTCAGACTACTCTGAAAATCTAAACAAATAATGGTTATGGTGCCCAAAACCTAAAAGTTGCTGCTGTCCAAACCTGGGTATTTTCCCTTGCTTGTGAAAGGTAATGTAGATAGGGGGAGGGGGGAGGGAAACAGTGTTGAAATGTAAATTAACTTCCAGATATTATCAGGGATTGGGATTTTAAGTATGAATGTTCCATTAGCTCCTGACAACGTAGTTTTTTGTTTAAGGACGTGTTTGAACCAATACACCATCTTGGCGTTCCACCAAGAGAGGTATCTGTGTAAATGCAGTCTGTGTTAAAGCCAGACAACACTTTTAGAAATTTATTTAGTATTTCCTACAGCGAGCCATCTGTGACTGGTCATATTTTAGGAAGCAAATGAACATTATAGCAATGTTCTCCACTCTATTTGAGTAACTTCTAGACTTTTTAAATTAAATGTGCTGCCAAATATTTATGTTCTGTTGTGAAAAGAAAAATATTTGTTTGACATGCTAGTCTCCCTGGCAATTTGCAATTGGTTGCTCCTCTTAGGAGCTGTGCTTTTCTCATGGGTTGCGTAAGGCAAAAGAAGGATATGGGCATTCCTGCAGCTGCCTTTTGGGCTCACTTCTTAGCAGCAAGTACTGGCAGCTGTAATACATGATGGGACTTTGTGGGGAGGGAGAGAGGCTGAGCCCTGGGTCCTTGCATGGAGGATGTAGTGTGTGATGGGGGCAGGTTGGGGGCTAGGTTGTCCCTGCTGTTGGCATTGGTGGGTTGGAGGGTCATGGAGTAGCTACTGTGGCAACTGCAACGCTCCTGCCAACGCTCAAAAGGCTCAAGAGTTCCCAGAAAAGCCAAACCACTTTACAAGATGTCTTCTAGTGCATCTGCCACAGGCACTGCAGCCATCACCAAGGCAACCAAGTTGCCAGCATTTAGCGGCAGCAAGGCAGAAGGAAAAATTAGTGATGGCCTAAGTCATGGCTGGCAAATGCTACTGAGCCTAAACTGCCCTGGTGGAGCTGAGCTTTGCTCTAACTAATAGATGCTCTGTTTTTAGCAATAGTTTTCACAGAAGTATTTTATCCTCTTCCACAGATTTATGGCTGTCTTAATCACTCTAAGGTAGTGAAATGCATTTCTTCAAGGGCTCAGAAAATTGTGATTCTCTTATTACAGAAAGGTATTAATAAACAACTAAAATATCTGAAACGGTCCTGAAATGGTTAATTCCATTTTGGAAAGGTTGAAATGTTCCCAAGTCCCTGGTGGCATAGCACCAATTTTTTCTCAGTACTCATTTGGAATAGTCCATATGACTTGCCTGTACTTACAACCTTGGTGTTAACCAGCAGAAGTCCAGGTGAATCACCAGCACATAACCTGCACGCATGTGTCTGTTATCTATAGTACCAAAACCATACACAGAATGTACATATTCTCAGTTCTATGCTGGAAAGAGCCCTGTAACACAGGGCCCTTGCAACACAGAAAGAAGAGAAAACAGTCCTGATTTCCTCTAGTGCTTCTGACAGGTTTACTTTCACTTTGGCACGGCAATAAGATTAAAGTTTTATAGCAATATCACCTCCATCCAGACAATAAAAAAAAATATAAAATCATAAAACCTCTTCTTTGTGCTACTTAGATTTCAAACTCTTTTATAGAGCTTCTGCATCTCTTAATAAAATCCTTAATTCATTTTGAACATTTTATTGTCACTTTGGATAAAAGTTTAATCAGGTAGAATTATTGGCCTTCTAATATTCCCTTAACCTTTGTGTTTTAGGCTTAGACCGTATCAGTTAAATTTTAAAATCACTTTTTTATAGACTTGAATGCCCCCATCTCTGGTTTAGAGGGTAGTTTTGTACAGAAATGCTGTAGTCTGTCTTGAGGTCATATGAAAACTTAAAAGGCTCTAATGTGAGCACTGCTCACTTTCCACTGAAGTCTTGCATGCCCTATTAATTACTTTAATGGTGACATGCTGCTTTAAGGGAGTTCTTTATTAATACCACTAAATCTTTTTTTATTGTTGTTTAAACACTTTTTCTTTCCTTTATGTAGATGTATTTAATCCCTTCTGTCTTTAAAATAAATGAGTGCATAACTCCGCATGAGGTGTTTGACATTTCCAGTTTGCCTTCTCAGGAGGGCTAGAGGAGTATTTTACTCCCTTGCCTGTAATGTCCACATCCCGGCTGAGAAGTGCACATCTGTACTTGTGTCTGTAATCATGTGTTAAATTACTGGGAGGGAAGCAGTTTTTGAAACCTGGTATCTATCTTTCCAGGAATAATATGCAGTGAACTTGCTTTTACTTTTTTAGAATGTTGAGATTTTAGAGGTCAGTTTAGCTTTCTTACTGGAAAATGAAGCCCTCTCAGTTCAAGAGAGGACTTGCTTATGTTTGAGCCTTTTCCTAGCAAGTAGAACACATTGATTTTTCTCTCCTCAATCTGATCTCTTTAAGTAGTAGTATTCTGATGTATAGCATTCACTATACCAGTTTATTTATAGAATAGCCCTTTTACTGCACTAGCTACCTGGTAAAGTGTTGACATCCATGCCTGCAGTTGGATTTTAGCCTAGCAAATTTTGGGTTGTGTTTGGTTTGGGGTTTGGTTTTTTTGTGTGATTTTACAAAATATGTATCTTTGATACACATTAATTGCAGATTTTCTTGATCTGGGGAGGGGAAACAAGGTATATATTATATACCTTGTTCATATAACAAGGTGTGTGTGTGTATATATATACACACCTTGTTTATATAACATATTATATATCATATATTATATATTATATTCAGGACCTGAATAAACATTTTCGAAGGCGCATGACTGAGAAACTTGATGATTTTTGGGTTGCTAACCCACTCTTGACAATGAGACTTGAACTCCTATTACTAAGTAATCTTATTCTTTAGTCGCTCTTGAAAGTTGCCTCTCCAGTAGCCGTTGATGGTGCTTTCTCCATGGGACTCTTGCACATTTGATATCTATAAATAAATTTCACTTTTTCTTAAAGAAAATCACCATGGATTGTTGAAAAGCTAACTGTGAAGAGGTTTCACCAATAGCGACTAGTCTTTTCTTTGGTAAAGGGACAGTGGTTTTTTTCTTTTGAATGGCAGGAGTATGAAAATGTGTGTTATACTGTGGGATCTGTCTCTTGAGCTCTCCTCTCCCAGATGACTTCTGGCTTCTGAAAGCATCTGTGCCCAACTGGCTAAAGGTGATGGTTTCTGTGCAGCCTTCCATGCCCAATGTATATCTGTACATACACACAGGCTTGCACTGGAAGAATCTGGAAGCCTGAGTTGAAATGATCTGAAATGATTTGACATTTGCCTGGGAAAGGTATTTCTTCCTTTCATGGACCTTTCCTCTGGTTTGTCTAAATTGCTCTGGAGTTACCAGTACCACACTTCGCAGTTAAGTGGGCAAAGCTTTTTGCTTGCAATTACTATTTTGATTTTAGGAGCAGGCAGTATACTCGTGCACTTACATGATACTGAATGCTGCATTTTTCATTTTGAATTTTTGCTAAATGCCACCCTTTGTGTTTTAGAATAAGTAGCTAATTAAATGGCAAGGCTAAGTGCTATTTGGTGGGCCACAGGTGTAGAGTCCCTCTAGATTAGACAAGGAATCTGATCCTGTAAATCAAATTAGTCTAACGTATGGGCTGCTCTCACTGATCCTGATTTGAATGTTTTCTGTGATATTAATGGGAGCTCAATCAGACTTCTGGTACCCCAGACAATGTGGCTAATGAAAGTGTAAGAAACACAGACTCCATCTTATAAAGTGATCCTCTTGATTATGTGAGGAATCTAGGCTGGCTTCATTAAAAGAGTTTTTATGTATTTTAAAGCAGAAGATACGTAAGGAGGATTCAAGTGAATTTGAGTGGAAATTCCGTAAGATAAACTGAAAAGCTAAACCCATGCTTTTTTTCTACCCTTTAAGCTTGTGTTTCTTTCCCTTTTCCCTTGTGGATACCTTGTTTATTTTTTAAATAAATAATCATATTTTAAAGCAGTGTAAATAAATTGCAAAGTGTGCTCCAATGGGGTGGATAAATATATTCCATCTGCTGGGGAGTGATTATTAAATAATTCACCAGTGGCAATCCTAGGAGTGGTTATCCATTTTCCCCTCATTCATGGGGAATTTTTTCTGCTTCCCGTAGGAGCTCATTATGTTTTCTCTGTACATAATGTTTAATAATTTTAAAAATCTGGCACTAACCCTTCCACCTACGGATTCTTCAATTTTTCCAAAATATTTGTGCATGTGGATGCTTGTATGTGGTGGCAGAGGAAGATATTTGTTTCCTTTCTTCCTTCTTTCTTTTTTCTGTTGTGGTGAGGGAAGGTGAACATTGGTGTATGAAGTGAGGCAGGGGATTGGGAAACAAATATCCGTGTGTGCAAGGGATTTTGTTCCTGCGCAAATGGTGGATGGGTCACATCCCTGCTCTTACCCTTGTACTGGAATCAGCATGACTTCAGGGCTGTGACAGCAGTCAAGGTTTAGCTCATACTTCAACATTTATAAACAAAGGAGTAAGAAAAAAGGAGGAGGAGTAGGGCATGCATTTGAAGAGCTCTGTCTTTTCCTCAATGTTAGGAAGAATTCCTTATCTTCTAAGAGACCAAGAGTAAGCCCAATGAGCCTGGCTTGTGGAGAAGCAGCAAGCAGTTACGTGGTAAAAGCTAGAGCCATGTCCCATCACTGGAAAAATTGCCACAGATATGTGGATTGATGGGTTTTGAGTCTGACTTTAAGGGAAAATCTCAGTTTCTCCTGGTAGCTAGCAGACCCAAAGGCCTCCCGTGTGGGCTTTAAGCGGGCAGGGAGAGTGGCTGGGAGGAGGACTGAATGGGGCTGGCACATAGCAAGAAGCTGCACAGTCAGCAGCTGGCACCTCCTGATTTCAGGATTTCAGCAGACCATTTCAGCAATGTTCACGTTCCGTAACTGCATCTGCGTCACAGGGCAGGAGGTGAGGGACCGCCATCCTGTCCGATCACCACTGCCTGATGCCACTGCCAGAGGTCCTGTGGTCAGAGCTGGTCTCTACCCCAAGGCTGGAGGCAAATGTTTGCAGTTCGAGGACAATCTCTACCTTGGTGTTAAAATGTGTAATTAGCCACAGGAAATTCTTTCTTCAGCTGATGAAGATGGGAAGGTAAAAGCGTCACTTAATGATTTCACTGTTTTTCTGGGGAGTTGAGCAAATCTGGCTGCCCTCACAGCAGGAAACAGCATTTCTATTCCCAATCAGGTAATGCATTTCTGCTGTTCTCTTGCACATGTCCAAAAGGCCATGCTGTTAGCCAGAGAGAAACAAAACTCTGTCACTGAGAGGAAGGGAGCTTGTTTTCTTCTCTCCCTCTTTTTCACATTCCCTGTAGGCATGTGCAGACTGGATTTCTGCATAACAAGAGGCTCTGTACTAAGCTGCAGCAAGCTGCATTTCCCTGGGATAAAGAGCAGCCCCTAACAGTTTGGTTTTGGCTGTAATTTCTGAATGATTCTTGACTGGGAAATTCTTCCTTTTGTAACTCAGTTTTGTCAGGTTTTTTGGGTTTGGTTTTTTTTGGGGGGAGTGGGGGAATAATAATTGGATGTGAATTAGCAGAACCTTGAACATGTTGCTTGTTTGTGAAGAAAGGTTCTTCTTCCCTTTGCAAGACACTTCCCAAGCTCATATGCCGCATAGGTCCATCATAGTCAAAACTATGGTCAGAAAAACGCTTCTTCTGACTGGTTCCTGTGCAAAAATGAGTTTTACTGCTCTCAGTCTAGGATTGAAGACTTACAACACTGAGGCTGGTACTGACTCTGGGCTCCCTTCTCCATTTCATTTCCTGCTCCAGACAGTTGGTAATTTTCACTCCTAGTAATGATCCTCCAGGATGGAAGAGAACAGAGAACCTAATATTCAGATGAAAAAACTGTGGCAAGTGACCAGATTGAATATGAAGTCCTAGAGCAAATGAACAGTGTGTTCAGCGCTACAGACGTACAAAACAAGAGGTTGTATGTTGCAGAGCAAGGGCTGTGAAGGTGAGGTGATGTGTGCTGGACAGCACGCCAGCTGCAGGAAAGATTATGTGAGCTCAGGATTTGGTGGCCTGCTCTAACTTAAATTTCAAGAAACTGGAAAAAAAAATGGCTGAGGACTGGAAGGGTGTTTGAAGGATACTGGCTGGAGCTGGGAGTACAAAATTACTGCCGTGCTGACTCTTCCATGCCCAAAGTTCATCCTTACATTAGCAGTTCTCCAACCATACATGGTGGGGGTTACCTATGTTCTGCTTGCAGACCTCGACTGCTGGCAGTTGGGGATGCCATTTAATTCTGTGCTTGTTGATGTCCTTGGGCAGTCCTCAGTCCAGGACAGAGTATTGTCACTTGAAAGTAGCAGGGATGGCAAGCTTAGTTCTCTAGAAACCTGAGTTTAGGATGTAGATAGAGATATTTCCATCGCATCCTTTTTTCTTCTTACCCACATGTGTTGCCTCTCCCCCTGGACCTTGCTGTCTGCAGGTCTCTGGGTCCTTCTTTTTGTGTGCATTTCCTATTACTGTGATCCGATTGCTGTGTTTGCCCTCTCTGTTAAGCACATTCAGAGTGAGAGGAGAAGTGTCTGGGTCCAATGACAGGTTAAGTCCAAGGGCAGAGCTGGGAAGATGTCTAGGCTTCCCTGCACCCTATACCACACAACCTAAGAACCATTTAGCGCTGCTTTTTCTGTAGCGGCAATGCTGCCAGCATCTCTGCCTAAATGCACAGTGAAAGCCTCGCACAGAAGACTCCCACCGCAGGACACACGCTCTGGGTACTGACACAAAGCCTGTCTGCTGAGCCGTAATGCAGTGTAGCATGTATTACAATGTGCTGTTAAGAAACTGTAGTTGCCAAATGTTTCTGTTTTTACATAAAGCTATTCTGCAGAGATTGTTATCTGATTTTTCTCCGGTACTAAGAAGAGTGGTTGAATCAGACAAGAGACCTTGTGGGTGGAATACATTATGTCCAAAAATCAATCACAAGGTAAGGTAGGAATAGAATTGAGTTTATTTACAGTCCGTTGGCTTTTATAGTTAGCACCATTTATTAGAGAAGATGAAGAAGAAGAAGAAAATTAAGCAGAGGGCAGGGAAATGTTTCTTTGTGATATTTTTGTGCCTGGCAATGAAAAGAGATGTGTGTACGAGCTGACAATTTATCTTCTGCCCTGAAGAGAAATTACTTGTTCTCAAATGGGCATGAAATGAAATAGTGCAGAACACGATAGGAACTTTTCTGAGTAAATGGGTCAATTTCCTGTCATTCTCTCAATAATTGTATGTAGAGCACACTACGCTCCAAACACTGGCAAATGTGTTGTGGGTTTCTTTTTTTTTTTCCCCTCCTGTTATTTTACTCCTCTTGTAAATGGGTGGAAAACATATTCCAGTGCTGGCACTATTATAATCAGCTTTTGCCGGTGGCTAATAGCAGTCCATTTTCAGTGAATGCTTATTACCTCCAAGCAGTCCAAGACAGTACATAATAACCCAGCACTGTGTAGACTGGTACCGCTAGGAACAAGATGTAGTTATAGGGGCTCTATTGCAAATGCCCCATCGCAGCAGGAAATTTCACTTGTCCCTTATCTTCTCTTTCCTAATAGCAAAAGAAGCCCCGGTGCTGTAGCTGGAGGAGTCTTGTTTGCCTTCTGAAACTTTCTGGTATAGTTAGGGGCTTTCTGACTTGCTATCCCTTAGCAGATTGATGCATTTTCCTCTGCTTACAGCAGACCTCACTGTTATGGAGGGGGCATGGATTCAAGTCAGACTCACTGAGGACTGAGCTGGTAATTTTACTTTGGCTGTTAATTAAAAAGAAAAGCAATGCTGTAACAGGGGTTCAGTGGGTGATGATTAGGACCTCTGTGGCAGACCAGGTAAATCTCATTGCTACAAGTTAATAGTGAGGGAGCTTTGTGGGTGCCTTTGTACCTCAGTCTTAGGAAAAGAGGGAAAATGTTACAGGATTGGCTCCAAGGAGCTGGATTATGACTGTGGGAACATCTGTATAAATCCCAAACACTTGATTTTAGTAACTGTCGTCCCTCATAATTCCAAGCTAAGCAAAACCTAGACTTGTCCAGCCCACCACATCATACATAGCATTATGCTTTTACTTGGAGGTTGTAGGAAAGATAAAAACACAATCACAGCCTGATGAAGACTGCAGATACCTGAACTGTGATGCATTGCCTGATGGGACAACACAGTCCTGTGAGAGCTAAAACCCATCACTACCTCTCCAGTGACTTAGAGACATGTACTCAGTTGTACAAGAAATGAATTTCAGCTGAAGATGGTTGGAAATTTCTGTTTTCATCCCCCAAAAGGAAAATCTTAATCACATTTAGGATGATGGAAACTAAAAGCCTTGAAAGGAAACCCCAAGAACAGATTTTTCTTTTTTTTCCTCACTAATAGAAAGCTGCTTCTCAAAAGTGTGTGAGGATCAGACATTTCCCATGGAAACTTTCCCTGAGGAAGGGAAGTCAGGGGCATTTCTGAAACAAAATATTTTTTTACCAGCCCTAACTACAGTTTTTCAGAGAATACCCCCTAGAGTCAGTGTTACCTTCATTCCATCTATGTGGGACAGGTTTCACTCCAATGCAGGCTGGATTGAGTCACAGCTTTAAAAAGCCTATTGAGAGTCCCCTCCCCCCGACGCTAGAGTAGGAAAATGACAGCTTCTAGTGGGTGTCTGGGAACGGAGAGATCTATTTGTCTTTTGTGTATACTCTTGATGCAAATGACCTGGAAATAAGGATACCCACAGGACAGATCTTCAATAACTTCTGCTATGAGGAGAAGAGGGGAATTCATGTAGCAAGCCCGCTCCATGAATCAGCAGTTGCTAAAGTATGTTTGCAACTGCAGGATGGCATTGGCCCTGCTTGGCTTATGTGGAAGGCTTCAGACTCCACAGGTCATGAGGAACTGGAAGTAAATGATCTCTGACCTCTGTCAGCAAGAAGCATGGAGGAATGTGTGCTGCTTATTCCACCTGTCTTTGGAAATGTGCAGCTCTGAAGGACTGATTCAGAAGACGGTTATACTCAGTAAATCTGGAATAACTCAGCTGCAGGGGATAGGGTCAGCCCACTGTAAAAGCCACTGGGAGAATCAGGTCAGAATTCGGCCGTGCTGCTGCTTCGACCAGAGAATATGATCTAGTGACTCTTTCTTGGAGCAAAATATGAAAAGATCAAGGGCAGAATTAGTCATTTTCCCCATGTTACATAACAATATTTTAGCAAACATTCTCTCCCTGAATGCTTAAATGCATTGCTTGAATAATCACAGAAAACAATGTGATAATAATATGTTCCTTATGTGTTGGAAGCAAAGCACTTATTCTGGTTTTACTTTTGCAAAATGTATTAAACTACTTGGGTTTTGTTGATGTTTACACACAGGGTATTGGGGGGGGTGGTGGTTTGTTTTTCACTGCTATTTCTTTAAGGGAGCACTTGGGGGGGGTTGTCTGATTTGGAGACAACTGGGTTTCTGTTAAGCATGTCTGATGCTTGTGGTGGAATTCATCTCAGATAACTTCATCTAGCTACATGTCATGTTCTTGGTCTGACATGCATGGGAGTGATGATGGAGACTTGTTGGTACCTCTCAGGGAAGAATATTTTAACCAGCCCTACCTACCACTCTCTTGCAATCACCTTAGTGTTGGTGTCACTTTTGCTCAATGTATTTAAGGCAAGCCATATCTGAGTACCTAGAAAGTAGGTTTTGCTCCACCTATGGCTCCCACATGGCTTGGTTGTTTAGTCATGCTCTAATTCACTCTTATTCAGGGCTGGCTCCACCAAAAAAGATGGTTCTGACTATTTACTTTGATACAGCCAGGAAAAGAAAGTGGAGGTGCAGTTTGCCCAGGCTGTTTTATGAAACGTATGTGGTTAGAAAATGGACCCTGGGGACAAGTGACCCAGGCTCTGAAACCTCCTCAACTGGAGGGCAAAACTGCCCTTTGCTTGAGATGTAGGGGAGATGTGAGTGGAGAGGCTGCTTTGCATGAGATCTTGTTGCACCTCCAATTAAGACCAGCATGCAGAAAATACCCTGGGATGTGCAGGGCTAGAGAAGGGCATGAAGCGCTTATTAGGAAAGTGTGGGTCAGGACTGTGCCTGTCCTCCCATCACTGGCTCCCAATCTGCTCCAACTCCCCACTTGGAAAAGCACAGGGTTAATACTGCTGACTGCAAAAAGGGGGTGGAAAAGGGTCTTGCTCCATGGGAGATGTGTGGTGGGCACCACAATGGGCATGGTAATGCTGTAGGGGTGCAGCTGTATGGGCTGCAATACTACCTGAGGGGAAAAAGTGGGTTGAGGTGTGGCATGATTTATTTGGCTGGCTGGCCAGGAGAGGTTCTTATTGTCAGAAATGGATTTTACTGGGATTGAAACTTGGATTAGAAAAATAAGAGTCTATGTTAGCTCCAGACAGAGATGCATCCTGGAATCTTGGCAACTGTCTCACTGCTGGCTTTGGGAGGAAATTTTGGCTTTCTAAGTTACAACATGACTGATATGTTCTATTTGTTTTTTCAGAATTATTTCTTTTTTTTCATACTCCCATGACTCAAATCCATTTGAATTTTTCCCTTTGAACCATGTGTTTGTAAGCTCCGGCTTGCATAGCATTGCATTTGATATTCTGGGATTGGGCAGTGGAGGATAGAGGAGTGTTTTTCCACTGCTACCACAGCAGTCTTTAGCTCAGTGTTGTAAAGCACAACTTTTAGCACAATTCACCACACTCAGTTAGGCTCTGACACTTCCCAGGAGGAGCAGGCACAGGGGCTTTTATCCACCAAGACCAGCATTACTGAATAGACACACTACAAATTGAAGTATAGGCCTTGTCTCTTATACTGTGGCATCTGTTTCTGGCCTAAAAAGTACCACCTGCATGAGTTTTGCTCCTCTTCTGTGCTTAACCAGGGTCTGTCCTTTAATGACATACAGGGGGAAGTCTTCTTCACCCACCTTCAGGACATTCACAGTCCCACTGATCAGAGCACTGGCCTGAGATGTATGATATTTACGGCTGATTTTGAAGTGAGAGTTGGAAGGCAGCTCCTAGTCTTCCCCCCTGCACTGAAGTGTGCAGATGTTTGGTATAGGCATCCCTTGCTTTCTCCTAGGCAAGCATTTCTTCTTTGCACAGGTAAATATTTGCTGGGCAAGAGGTAAACAGGTAAAGGAATTGATGCTATCACTGTAAGGTCAAGCTGTTTGCTGGAGAGAGGGCACCAACTCCAGGCACGCTCTAAAACACACTGCAGATCCAGCTCTGCAAACAAGATGTACAAGGGTATGTCTCATTTGTGACTTGCCACCAGCCCTGATTCTTCAGCCAGCATTGAACAATGACTGCATAAATGGCTGTGTGAATGCCTGGTGATGAAAAATGGAGGCGCCTCAGGGACTTTATTTGAAAACCTGCATGTTTTCCCTTCCTGCCATCTGCACCAGCTCCCCACGGGCTCCAAGAGCTGAGTCTGTGAGATTATTTGCTCCCTTACATGCTGTTAGGGCAATTGGGCAGGCCTAGTGAGGCTCCCCAGCACATCCTCCCAACATGAGGAGCATCCCCACCAGGGTGCTGCGATGGTGCTGGTGCCTGATGGGAGCACAGCCAACACATCTCCTGATGCCCCAGAAAGAACTGGAGTCCATCTTGCTTTCTGGGAGCTGGGTTGTTGAAGGGCTAAAAGGGGTAAAAATTATGTTTGGTTGCTGCTATCAGCTGACCTGGCTCTGCTGCACTCATATGAGTGGGCAGCATTTTCTCATCCATGCTGTTTCTTTAACATATCAAACAGCTGATATTTTTGCAAGGTTTCCCTAGCTCTTCCCTCCCTCCCCTTTTCTTCTGTCTCCATAAAATAATACTGCTATAATCCAGTTTGACTCAGCAGGATCCCTTTCACGCTGGCTAATCCCCATATATAGGCATCAGTCCAGGGAGGTGCACCAGAATGCTGCAATATTTTCCCTAACATTTTGTTTAACCAGGATGACATTATTCAGACAAATTAATTCCTCCAAGACGTAAACTTGTTCTGACTGAGTGCTGCAGCAGGCTCCCTGAGAGCAACAAACCATGATCTGACATCTTAACAGCTCTCCACACAGTCAGGGGGAGTCTTACATAAAAGATCTTCAGCTATGCTTATCTTCAAGGTGTAACTGCCCCTTTCTGTTGATAGATTTCTTTTCCAGCAGGTTTTAGTAAAAAATACCAGGGTGTTTTTTAAGAATTGAATAGGATCTAAAGCACAAGCCATTTTGGAAAACATACTGCCATATGAAAACAGAGGGTAGAGACTGTCCTATCATCTGGAATCCTTGCCAAAGATTTAGAAAATTGGGGTCTACATGTGTCACTGTTCTTCAATTATTCAGTGAGTTCATCTTGCATGTCTGAGCTAGCATGTACCTACACAGGATTTACAAAGTTCAGATGCACATGTAGCTGATATGTCAGCTGCATGTGCCAAATGGCAGCACCTGTCAGAAGGGGAGAGGAAAATCTAACCAACCATTCACATATCTGCCAGAAAGAGGGAACTCCTGGTGTTTCACCAGGAGGAGGTCCCATCATGGAGAAGTGACCCTTGTGCTGCTTTTACCCCATATAGGGTATGTATGGGCACCTATGCCCCTCTGTGACACCATCTATTTGGGGTGGCATGGTTAGGCTGCTAGAGTTGCATTCAACCGTAAGGTTTTCTATCTACATGCTCCCAAGATGTTTCCTGGTGCTTGAATTACTTGTATTCTATAATTCCTGGGGTCTAGGACCCAGCTGGGAAATTACTTTTTCCTTCTCTTACCCAGAGCATTGTTATGTCTGTGTGGGTGCCTTCCTTCCCCTTGGTGCTTTCCTTAGCTCCTAGATCCATAATCCAGTAGGTCTGTGTGCTGGCCTCAAATGTGTCAAAACTGCTGAGAATGCCTTAAAGCAGGAGGAAGGAAATGAGAAATCTGATTAATTTAAAGTAGCTGGGGCTAAGCTATCTGAACACTGTCGTGGGTCCACTTCTCACAGCCCTTCCTCCTATTCTGAATTCTTCTGCTGCCTTATGTCTATTTTTGTTTTGCTCAGCCTGAGTTGCTTCACTATGCCTCTGTGCCCTCAGAAGTGGGTTGATAATTGTTCATTGAGACTTCCACGGAGTGACTTCAGAGGGCTTAGCTGACTGGATGGCCGCAGTCCTGGGGTGCTGGGAGCTTATCCTAGCTGGATTTCTCTTCTACACCTTACCATCCCCTAGACTAGCCAGAGCAGCTTGGGGAAAACACGTTTTCTTCTCTACAGAGGTGTACTGTTGCCAAAGGGAATCGTTAAGAGACTCTTGGTATTCCATTTTACCTTAATGTAGTATCTTCACCATTGATTGAAACTGAGTTAATGTTACAGCAAGTGTAACATCCAAAAGACACTGAATAATTAAGGTTTATAAAGTCACAGCATACAGAAATTGAGTTAGATGCATAAAACTCCCTTAAATTAATTTCAGAGGTTCCCCTCACTCTGTATCAGCTATTCCAGTTGCTTCCCAGTTTCTTCTTATATCTCTTTCTCCTGGTTCTGTTTGTGAAAGGTCTGGCATTGGGAATGTGCTTTCTTTTACACTGCAGTTTTCTTTTCTGGGGAATTGTCAGTCTCCAAACATTCTCTATGCTTCCAGTCCCAGGATCATCTCTGGTGATTTTTGTGCCCTTTCCTTGTTGCAGAAGTTGGCTTGACCAGTAGCTTTGAAACTGTTGTCAGTCAGACATGCCTAAATGCAACTGTTGCCTACACAATAATAACTGGAGTCAGGTTGTTGCTTTCCAGGGGCTTGTCAGAGTGATTAGCAATTTTTTTTAATTTTTTTTTCCCTGCGTGTAGAAAGCTAAAATACTTTTCCTCCTGTTGAAGCAATTTCGAAGTCTTTCTGGAAAATCTTTTATACACTGAAGTGTTTATTTCATATAGATGTATGGAGTAACTACCACATCTTACACAAACCCTGAAATGCCGTTAAATCAAACAGCTTGTTAATGGCTTTTGCTTAAGACTCTGTGATGGTAAGCAGGCAGCCTGGGATAGGCCATCTGTCTCTCAACCACATCTTTGGGACTAGTGAAACTGTCCCTACAAGAGAAACTGTGTCAAACACCATGGCTGGAATAGATTTCTAGCGTGATACTGCAGAGCTGTTATGTACAAGAGTATTTGATGCTTATCTGTAATGTGTTATTAGTGACAAAGGAAAAAATAACTGCTGATAAAATTAGTGGATTAGTAAGATGAACGTGCTGGATTCATTTGAACAAAAATGGCTTAATACACCCAACTGTGAGGCCATCTATCTGTCCAGGAAGAAGGCCATCATATTCTGGAACACCAGCTCTACAGCTGGAGGATGTCACCCTGCAAAGTGACATCCTTAGGAAGGAGCAGAGCTTTCAGCACAGCCAGCTAAGGAAGCCTTCTGGTGTTGTGGTAAAAAGGTTTGATACTAGCCCTTGCAAAAGATTTCCTTGTAAAGACTGGGGAAGGCTTAAGCTGAAGACTGATTGAAGACTTACCAGTCCAGTGTTGGTGAGAGAGTAGAATCCCCTGTCTAGTCTGCTAGTCTCCATCTATTCTCCATTCCTACAAGGACACTGAAAGACTGAAGAAGTTGGAGGAAAGAGCTAAAGGTGAGAGAAAAATACTTTAAAATGAGTTTGGACAGTTTAGCTTCTCAAAGATGGTGTAATGTGATATATAAGGTGATATACTGGCTAATAACAAACTCATATAGTGGCGAAAGGCAGAACAATGGTGGAAACGGTAGCCAAACGCTCACAATAGAAATGAGACAAACAGTTTGACAATATGACTGGTTACTACTGGAACGAAAGACTAGTAAGCATAAAGTCTGCATCTCTTTATGTCTTCAGATGATGCCTGGACACTGTCATGGAAGTCTTGATTTAGTCAAACCTGTAAAGCACTAAAAATTGTAAGTGAATCAGTTGCCAGGGATTCTGCACAGAAACAATGCTGTGATAGTGCCAAGGACCTCACAAACTGGATTTTGGGTAGAAGGAGTGGTGCCTTGTTTTGGTTTTTGTCACGTTCCTAAAAGAGAGTGAGAGCCCAGGCACGGGGGAAGATGAGAAGCATGCATATCGTATGCTGGCAAGATCCCTGTGTCCCATGCATGGCACTGGCTAACATGTTCCTCCTGTTAGGCCCCTGCCATGGTAGGTCCAGATGTCAGTAAACCTAGTTGATACCACTGAAGAATGATGATTTAGGGCCGCTGGAGATTTGTCTGCCTTTGTTCAAGGAGCACAGGAAAAACATTTAGAGGTGGTGCTTGGGGTGGTCAGCCATCTAGGTCAGAAGAGGTGAAGGCTGGTGTTTTCAAAACTTGGCCTCCTTTCCAGCCATCTTGTGGTTTGTCCTTTCTGTGAGAGACTATGGGCTGCTTTGTTTTTGTTTTTCCAAGATGCTGAACATACCCCAACTCAAGCTGCAGGCATGGAGTGTCTTTAAGAAAAGGCAGTTTGAATTAACCACCCTAAAATATAGAACACCCCATCCCTGAAGACACTTTGTACTGTGTCTGTACGCAACTTGTAGTTTAAAGGAGGGTTGTACCCAAAGTGAATTAATTCACACACGAGGCCCTCAAAAGATCAGCTCTACATGCAGCTCTAGTCTGAGGAATGCCAGACAAACAGTGGAGTTTAAAGTGCACAGAAGCAGGACAATTAAATTGGAAAGACAAGTCTTTGGTATCCAGGCAGTATTTTCTCACCAGCAGATCTCAAAGTGTTTTCCAAAGCCTGGTAAGAGCAAGGATATGTGGGGTCAGATGAACCCTGGGGTGAGTGCCTGGTTTTCAGTCACGCATTCCAGATCTCAACTCAAATATTTTTGTGTTGGGCTTCTTTCAGAAAAGTACAGAAAGACCCTGGAGCCAGAAATACTGTATAAAACACACAGGATAATTAGTAACATCCTGGAAACATGTGCAACTTTAATAAAATTTAAACTCAAGTTCCTTCCCACAGGTGGAGTCCAGCAGTACTGTAGGCAATATACACAATTAAGCTATTTTTATGCCTCTTCATCTAAAAATGTGAGTGTTAAAACATATGTAGATAAAGCAAATGGAACGCTTAGACTTGCCTACGTGCTATGCTCATTTGAGCTTGCTGCATTAGCTCTGCAAAAAGCCTGAATTGCTGCTGAACAGTGTACTCCAGCAAAGATTTTGTGAAGAGAAATGTGTTCACCTACAAACCTGGCTTCTTAAAAAGCTCTATGACTTTGCAGCTCCAGAAGATATTGACTTTCCCTGCCAACCACAAAGGGGAATAAATGACTCAGGAAGGGCTCAAGTAATTATACAAAGTGCCTGGATCAACTTTTCCATGGGGATCCTGTAGCTACTGGTCTGATGGCTTAATAATGTGCTTCTGAAATGGCTGCTTTCCACTGCTGTTTCTCTCTGCGGCCAGATTTCCAGCAAGACTCCTTAGCTGCCCTTGCAAAACTGGCAGGAGGATGCTCGCTGGACTTGCACTGCATGTGAAAGAGCCAACATTAACTTTTCCATAGGAAAACTTACAGGTAGGGCAGAGTCGGGCTGTGCTGCCCCAGCAGCAAACCTGGAAAAAAAGACTCAGAGTCAGAAAGTCCTAGATTTTTTCCTCATTTCCCACCCTTCATTGCCCCTCCCTGTCCCTCTGTCTTTCTCCCTTGTCTCTTTGGAAGCTGGTGTAGCAGTGTGTGTGGGGAGGGACCACTTTGCACAGTGGGGTAGTATGGTGCCAGCAACAAAATCTGTTTCTTTCATTAGGAGACCACCAGCATTTGTCCATATTGCCTGCATTAGCTTGATCATCAGGTACATGAGCCATGTGTTACTACCATATTGTCTTGTCCTTTTGCATCTGGATCTAGTCCATAGAGCCTGATGAAGAATGGTCCTTCCTTCTGTTGTTCCTAGTAGGTCCGTTAAGTCAGCTTGGAAAGATGTGGCTCATACCAGTTACTTTGTGTGAGCTGCTTGGCAAAAGGTGAGGGTCAGATTACTTCGGGTGTTCAGATATTCTTGCTGGGGAAATGGCAATTTCTGGCCTTCAGAAAGGAAAGTTGGAAGTAACTTGTATTAGGATGGAGATGAGCAATTCAGCAGTTACATTAATGAGAAACAAGCATTGGTACAGGTGATCTCAGACCTTTCAAAATACTGTATGAAGCACCAGAGCATGGTCTTTTCCACTGTTACAGAAAGAAAATCCCCATAACAGAATGGAACAGTTACAGAACAGAATGGTCCTGGAATAATGTTATTTTTTCCTCTGTATTCCATAACCACTATGATGTCAGTCTGAGAGTCCATACACTTTCAGGATGTTGTTCTCCAGTGGAGAATGGGCATCTTATATAATGCCTATTATACATTCAGTGTGTTTATATAAATGCACATTTTATGTGTATCTTTGTTACTAGGAAAACAAGTTAAACAAGTGAGGTTGGACGAGCTGGTTTCTTCTGTTGCTTCTCCCCTTTGCTTGTTGAATCTCAAGTGCTGTCACAAGACTGGAGTTTGTGTTACTGCTGTGTGTGCCCAAGTAAATCTCTTCTTTTCGAAAGCTACATTCACATTTGGGTTTTGCTGGTTTTTCTCAACTGTTCTTTCTTTTTTAAAATGTAATATTTGGCTGAAAGCCTTTGGTGTTGCTTTCACAAACTCTGGAGTAATCTGGTTACTATATGTTAGGGACTGACAGTTGACTAGCAGAGTGTTCAGTGCCTGTGCTTTTCATCTTTTAATAACATCTAGGGCAGCCTCCTCAAGTGATGTAAAAGACCTGGTAAAGAAATGCCAACTGTCAGCTTGATTTCCAGTCTGCTCTGCTCTGACATAAACCTTCCCGACAGCTCAGGCCAGTGTCCTTCATATTCCAAATTAATCCAGAATTTCTTGTGGTGATGAAAGGGAAAGAAATTACTTTAGAGTGCAAGTTTACTGCTCAGAACATCCTTGACTAACCCTGCTGACACCAGAGAATTACCACCTACTCGGACATGCCCATTTTCATTTGCATTCCAATGGTTTTGCCATCAAGATCTTTGTATCCAGGTCTCCATGCTGTCTGTCCAAAAGAAGAAAAAATTATTTTTTTTTTTTTTTTACAAGGACCCTTAATTTTTTCTATTTTGAGAGCGAAAGAACAGTGCCAAGAGGTTTAGATTAACTAGGTAGGCAGTTGTGTTACAAGGAGCCCAACAGTCCCACCACAGTGTCTTCAACAGAAGAGTAGGCCAAAGCTTCTGATTTACCTTTCACACATCATTCCAGGAAAGATCTGATCTATTGTGTGGATATCAGTTTGTAAGGTTAGAAGGAAATATGTATCATCCTTTTTTCCCAGCTCTGTTGAGCTGAGTTGTAGCAGAAGCACCTTCCGAGATGGGCTGGAGGTGCAGAGGGGCTGATGTAAATCATCTCTGTCTTTTCTGTGGATGAGATCATCTTGCTGTGAAGGAAGGAAGGCAATGAATTGGTTTGCAGGCTGGAACATTAGTCTTCAGCTAAAAAGCAGATGGATTTTCACTTTTCTTATATCTTACTTGACTTCCCAAAGAAGTTCCTTATCTGTGCCATGCCTTGTCTGGATTCTACTTCTATAGCTGTCTCCATTTTCCCTTTTTATATTGCTTCCTTCCTTGCCACTCTTATCTCAGCAGGTGGCTCAAACTTACTTCTGCAGACCAGGGACTGAAGCAAACATGCAGGTCATCTGAATGAAAAGAATAGGGATATCATTACATCTAAAAATAATCCCAATACCTGCTAGGTATGATATAGCTGGCCTGGACTTACTCACCAGCCTGCATTTATTTCCAATTAGAGTCTGACTCTAGATAGGAATATGGATGTTGCTCCAGGGGATAACTCAGTTCAAGTCTCTGAAGAAATCCTGGCTCCAAAAAAATAAAATTCCAGGTATTAGTGCAGAGGGGAAAGAGTATAGGAACACAGTTCTTGCCTTATGCTGCTGCGATAAATCCTGCTTTCTGTTATTGTTGACAGTGGTCAATGCTGGTTGCCTGTGGTGCCTGCCCAGTACTCTTCCAAAGTCTTAAAAAATACGCATTTCACTCATGAGGGTTTCTTTGAGAAATAAGAAACTACCTTTTCCGTTCCCTTGCGAAGGACCTTAGAGCATCCATGAAGTGTTGATCCCTTGTATTCCAGGCCAAGATAAGTCTCCCATTGCCCTAAAGGCTCCAACATATTCTCTTTGAATCAGGGACTTACATACATTTGGCAACTCTTTAACAAACACATCAGGGATTTGGGAGAATCGTATTTTCACTGTCAGTTTGGGTAGCAGCAGAATCCAAGTGCTATGAGAATTTTGGGGTTTCTTTCCAAGCATTCTACTGGATTATGTTATCTATTAAATGCAGCTATTTTTATGCTGAACTGTTGCCATGACCTGTATTTCACAACTTGCACGTATACATTGGAAAATTATTATCTTGCACTTAAAAGGTGTTTCAATGAAAGCTCTATGAAATTCTGTGCAAAATCTCATTACCTTCTTGTTTTTCACTTTGGTTTGATTTGGGGAGTTGCTTATTTCTTGGTAGTAGTACATGCCAACTTTGGTGTTCGTGATAGGGATGTGACTTCTCTCAGAGCATCATAGGCCTCCCAATAGTTTACTAAACTGACTTCACAGATAATCTGAAGCACAGAAGTGGAAAATAATGAAATGACACTCTCAGAGACACTGGTGAACCCAAGGACAGAAGCCAAGCACCCTTAGTCTCCAGTGCCGTGTCCCTGCCACTAGAAAACACAACTTTCTCTTGTAACTTGTATGAGAGATTCAGGAGAAGCTTTGCATTCTCTTTTCTTGAGTAATTTACGTGGAAGGGAGAGCTGTTAAACTGATATTCATCTGAAATATTTAACCTTTGGTAGCTATTAGAAGCAACTTAGAGATGCCCTTAAGTATGACTTGAAATAACCAGGGGAAAATGGATAGTGTACTCTTCCTTGTGTCTTAGAGAGATGGGTGGTTTTATTCAGAAGGAGCGAAGGGGAAGGATTCTGCCTTTGTTGTTGTACAAACTTCAGAAGTACCTGAGCTCTCAATTAGTAGCCCTGTCTTTTCCCTTAGTTTCTCCAGAATAACTCTCTTGGAGAGCACAGGAAGCATAAAATGCTGGCTTTAAACAGGTTGTAGTTAAAAGGCTGGTGGTGTTCAATCTGTAACCAAAAAAAAAGCTCAGCTTTGCTGGATGCTAGTTTACTGACAAAATTCACAACTAAAACTTGGTTTCCATGTTAATAACAAGATTCCATTTTCTTGATGGTTTTTGTCACAAATTATTGCACTGCTCAGAGAGTCCTCCAGGAAAAAGTGAGAATTCATTTCTAACGTAAAAATATCAAGAAAGAGGAGGGTGAGGGGAACTATAAATAACCACCGAGATGTCACAGAGTCAGTCATTTTTTCCTCCACAAGTCAGCTTTAGCAGTTAAGGTCAAGATAACATTTCCATGTCAATAGTCAGTTGCATCAAAATTCTAAACCAGGAAGATTGAATGGAATTTTGGATTTTTTTTATTTTTTGTTCTTGTTTTGTGCCCAGATTTGACCAATTTATAGTCTCTTTGGTCTGTCAGCTATGAGTTCCAGTGTTATTTTGGTTAAGCTCTTTGCCAGAGTGGCAAGCTTGGATTGGAGCATCAGGTTTATTAAAGGCTATGAAATTAAATTCTCTACCAAAGAAAAGAAAGAAAGCCCGCTTCTTGCCGATAGTCACTTCTTTGTATTTCCTTTGATGCGGTTCAGTTTGACTGGAATTGTAGCCTAATGATTTGCTACACAATTTTGTTTTGTTTTCACAAAGTTCTAATCAGTTTAGACTGCAAGCAGTTTGAAATGTCTCTCTAACAGCTTCCTTGGCGTTGCTAATTAAGCTTGAAATCTCTGTGTTGTCCACAATTGTATCTAAACAAGGAGCAGGGTGTATCTGCTCGCTGTTTGCCACATCTCCCAGCTGCATGTAATTCTGCTGCCTGTGCAGAAAGTAATTGCAACAGGGCAAATCCTTCGGTCTTTATTTAGGCAAAACTCCCAGGGTGGTATACAAGGTCAGGCACATCATGTTTTGAAGGAAGAGATGGATTTGATGAAGAGAACATATAAGGCAAGCAGTGCTACATCTGTAGCAGAAAGACCGGAAGTGCTTGGGCGTAGGGAGCAGCTTTGTTTTATCCTGGGAAGCACTTTGTATCACAGAACCCTGAGTTATGATGATGGTTTGTAGGTACTCTCACCTAATGTGTGGGTGTTAATAACAGGTAAAAGGACAGGCTATCGAAACCTGCAATGTATTCCCCCTGCCCCTCAGAAGCAATGCTAATGGAATATCATAGATTTTAAAGCTAGCAAAGTTCACTCCAGTGGAAAAAAAGAGTCCTAACAAATCCTTGAACCCATTGGCAAAGCCAGCATGTTATTTCTCTCTAGGTAATGACCCCAGTGGTATGAAGCAATGCTAATATCATGAGGTATGGCTGCTGTTGTGTGACAGGGTCCAGGGATTTCAGTGGCAGCTGTGTGCCAGTTTGCCTGAGCTGCAGAAGCCTTGAACAAACTGTTTACCTCTGGCATTCTAGGAAGGATTTTGAGGGATTTCCTTCAAATTACAAATCTTTGAAAATCAGCATCTTGCGCCAGGCACTGTGTTATGCAATGGTTTGGAATGAGGGCCAAAGGTCTGGTTGTGAGCTCAGGATCAACTTGGATTGAAGAAATCAGGGATGGAAACTGCCTTATCAGATCATCCCTCCCTGCCAAGGCAGGCTTGTCTCCTGTGCTCTGCTAGTGCTGCTGTGCTTTATGGATGCTCATCTCTCCAGCACTCCAAAATCCTGCCCCAGCTTAGTAGTTAGATGTTTTCTGGTCCATATGCAGTCCTGGTATAATGACTAACTTCATGTCATTACACTGGGGTTCATACCTAACCCTAGTCAGTGGTGCTAGCAGCAAGCATGAGCTGTGCTCACCAGCATGCACAATTCCCTGTTTCAGTTTTGTGGGGAATGTGCAGCTTCTCTGGTGGCAGTAGACAAGATGGGAGAAGGTTTGGAAATGCACCTTCACTCGACTGAAAATTGCTGAAGGAACAGGAGCTGGTTGCCAAGATATGTAACAACGGTCTTTTACATTATAGTTGCTAAGGTTGCTTTCAGTTGCTTGTCTTACTATATTGCATGCAACTGTAATTATTGTTGTTGAAAAATTTCATAAGCACAGGCTTTTTATTCTTCGTGGTTGTTTTTTTAGGTCAACTGTGAGTTAGAAACATGTCTTCAGTATTAAAATACTTTACTCTCGCAAACTGCTGTAGTCACATTGGAGTACCCTGAGTAACATTTCAGATGCTGTTCCCCAGTACTATGCCTCCCCAAGTCAGCCCTGGTTGACTTTTGAGGTATGTGCAATCATTATAGTTTAACAGCAAAACCTTTTTTTTTTTTTTTTTTTTTTTTAAAAATACTTTGTTTCCATCAAGTAACCATTTTGGCACACAAACTACTTGACAAGTATTTATCAAAACATAGCAGCATCCAGTTTCTCACTGGAATATGCAGTGTCTACAGCCATTTTATTTACAGGCCAACTGAGGCACAGAGCATGCGAGTGCTTTGCATTTGACAGTTATTTGGTTGAAAAGTCAGAAGCAAAATACAGTCATTTTATCTTCCAGCCCACCAGTTTAGAGAACTATTCCCTCATTTGTTACATTCATAAGCATTGCTGTTCTAAAGCGACAAAGATCTCTGTGTTGTCAGAGCAAGGAATGTACAGAAGATGGGTAGCTTTGAGTGCCAGAAAGTAGTTAAGTAATTTGCAACATCAGGCTTCTTGTGGATTTTTAGCTGGAAGGAGTCTGTGATTGTGGTTGGAGGTTGAGCCTAATGCAGAGCAGATCATTTAACCCTTATGTTCCTTCATCATTCTCAACTAGGTGGTACTAAGGACATATATGGGTCTTGTCTAAACTGGCACTGAGCAGCACAGAAGTCACCCTGCCACTGCCTGTGCTGTTCCAAACATTACTTATGTTAAGCATTGAAAATAATGTACCTTTCTCCAGATAGTATGGCCAGCTTGTGTGCCTGCCAGATCCAGCAACCTTCTCCAAGTTATGTCAGGCTCTGATATACTCAGACAATGTCAAAGCCATTCCTTTTTTGATAAGATAGCTATCTTGAGGAGGAAATGGAGCTCCTTCCTCCTCTCACCGTAGAGCATATTTTGACATCTGCACATCATTTGAGAAGCATTTCTCAAACCCTATTCCATTTTTGTCATGACCCTTATATTACTGCACACTTGTGGACTCAATTGCATGTCATTGTCATTTTTGCTACTAACGTAAGCAACAAAATACATCTAGTTTTTCTTTGATAGTTACAGAGCAAGGGAAAGGGATTCCTTCACCCTGTATGCTGAGAGGACTTTCTGCCAGATTCACCTCCAGCTGCTCTGAGTCCAGAAATACAAAGCTGAATTCAGTTCTCCTGACAAGAAATGCAAATTCCAGCAGAGGGGAAGCATGCCAGCTGTGGTATTGCTACTGTGCTGGGAAAGCCACTAAAAGCTGAGCTGAATGGAAGAACTATTTGAAGGCCGCTGAATACAGCAACCTCTAGGGCCTGAGTCTACACTATGCAACTGGTAGCTGTATGTGCAGCTCCGACCCGTATCATGCTGGTAAGGTTGCAGGGTTGCCAATGTAATTTATTCCAGTATCTGCCTTCTTCTTTCCCAGCAAAACAAGCTATACCAGCTAAAGAGCATCCTCACTCTTTACCACTGTGTCTGAATTAGGAGATTTTGCCAGGGCATTCTGGGCTGTCAGGGGTCACATCTCTTGCCCCCAACACACTAGTGCAACTATGGCAATGTGGTCTAAACAACAGAGAATCAGCCAAGATGTTACGCAGGGCTCTCCCTTGCTGGACCTAGCCCTCTGGGAGCAGCAGGAAGGGGAGTGTCACCCACTGTTAATAATGTGTCCAGCTGGTCAAGCTAAGTGAGAAAGATTAACTCACACATGGCCAAATTCTCTTTTCAAATATAGAGGAAAGAATTTCATGCTGGCCATTAGTGAATTAAATGTGGTTTCCAAGATTTACCCATCTATGGAGATAGCAGTTGGAGATGGCTGGAGATTTTGGGGGGAAATCAGGTCTTGGATTTTGTTTTGCTAGAAATAATGCCAAAAAAAAAATAATTTGGAAGTGTTGAAATTATATCTTGACACTTAAACCCTCCACCAATGTCTGCTTTATATTTAATTTATAATCCAACTATATTTGCAGACCCAAAACCTAAATGAAACCATTTGAAATTATTTGAAGTGCAGTGTTTCAATTGACCTGATCAAATTTGGGATTTATAAATTCACCAGACTTCTTGAGATAAAAGTGTTCTGTCTTAAGTATGGAAACATTCTCAAGCCTCAGAAATTATCCCACAATGGGGAAAATGTCTGCTGCACTGCTCTCCTCAGTTTGAGGAAATGAACGACAGAGTCACAAGATTTAAAGCAATTCACTTACCACACTTTACTAAGTTACAGTTCAGCTGCAGTAGTTGACCATGTGCCTGGTTTTAGCACAACAATCACTTTTGATTCCGCAGCTAGTACCATCTCGTCTGTTCAGTTACTCAAAAAAATTTCTTCTGCGGTGCTCGCAGAAAGCGGGTTCATGTCCCTCTGCATGAGTTGCCAGTGTAATTTATTCCAGCAGCTTCCCTTCCCTCTCCCACCAAAATAAGCAATGCCATGCTCATGTCCCCATGCATGAGCTTGATCTGTTCAGAGTGCAGGAGAGGTTATTTATGTTCATTAGAGCTCTGGATGAATTGCCAGGACAGAAGAAGCAATGACTAATCTCTGTGTGGCTTTTCTTCTGCATTAATCATAGAATCAACTTGATTGGAAAAGACCTTTAAGATCATCATGTCCAACCGTTACCCCAGGACTGCCAAGTCTACCACTTTAGTTCTTTATCATTGTGTAAACTGCGTATCAGATGCCACCATTTTTCTTTCATCCATTTTGCACAGTGCAGAGACTATTGCTAGGTCATTGTGGGAGGGTTCTTGTGCTGCACTGTATTGTGAGTTACTGCTGTCACCTAAAATTTGGTTATGAGAAGTTATGATCCACAGCATTAGGGAGTCAGGATGAGATGCAGCCTGCAGGCTGTCACTGCAGCTTTGTTCCTCAAAGCCATTTGCCAGCTTTCCATCTGCGTTGTGAAGTTACAGGAGGGGATTCAGAGACTTTCCACTTCCAGTCTTCAATGGCTCTTGCATCCCAGAAGTCTTTCACAGCAGTCTGGATTTTCACTTTGTGGCCCGTCTTTAAACCTGACATCTGCAGAGCAGCTCCCCTTGGCTTTCTGCAGTTTCTGAAGGGCCAAGTATTGCTGTAGGGAGGTCCTCAAACAACTCCCACCACCAAACTGGTGCCAGATACTTGTTCTCAAGCAGCTTGTTCTCACTTTGCTGCTGATAGTGCTGTACACATTTGTGTTTCTTAGTTTTTACTTGCAAGCTGATGCTTGACGTCCTAGTAATTTCAGTTATTTGCTTGTGTTTTAGTGTGTCTTTGCTTGGGGTTATTTTTCTTACTGGTATTAGGGTGTATTATTCTGCCTAGGCAAGATTCTTTTTCTTTGCCATGGATAATCAGTTCTGCCCTCAAGAGAAAGGGGCTCAGACAGCCTTTAAGATTGGGCCTTCCTTCCATTTAGAAATGGATGGTTTCTTCCCAATTCTTTTCAAACCTCAAAAACTAGTTGGATTTGGAGATACAAGTGTGTCCAAAGAGAAGGGCATTCCCTGCCTCTTAGCCAAAAATAAGAGAAAAGGATGGTGAACTTTCTCCTGTGCCTACGCTGGATTTGTGATCCATATTCTTATGACATGAATTTGACCATAGCCCCTTGGTCTGATGTTTTCTAACTGATTCTTATCTTTCTTCTCTGTGCCTTGCTTGGCCCTCTAAGTAACTCATCAGATGAACTCAGCTCTACCTGTTGATTACAGACAGGGCTGGCAGTGGCACTTAGGAGAAAAGAAATAAAATAGGGCTGTTAGGGTTTTTTTCCTTCATCTTGTTCAGCTTTGTGAAGGTCTGAAAGATCCAGGAGGTGCTAGGAAAGTTAGCTAAATGTGAAAGAGAGCAAAATCAAGAAGCCAAACTTCTAATCCTACAGGGATGCTATTCCCATAATGTGTAGAAATACCTTTGTGCAGGTTGTTAGCTGCTGGGGCAGCACATAGGCATGTGGGATAACCTGATTAGAGTATCAAAGAAAACCCTGTTAGCTCCGCAGGCCAAATCCTGCCTTAGAGCGACCTGATGTCAAATGGGTGTGAATCAAGGAAGCTTTCCCTTTGGCATCTTCTGGTAACACCTTGAAGGGTCTGAGCCAGGGCTCTAGCAGGGAAAGAGACTTAAGCAAATATGCTCCCAGACAGGGAGTGAACTGGAGTCTGAAGCTAATGACTTTGTTTTTCTTCACTGGTACAGACTTAGAAGGATGAAAAGAATAAATTTCTTAGGTCTGATTTTCTGGTTGTATAGAAGGCTTAATCAGTAGTTGGTTAATTTAAAATGCTTGTCTCTGCTGCAGGAATGTCAAACAGTACAACTGAACTGAGATTTGGGAGCAGAAGACATATGTTTTCTGAAAGCATTATCCAGAATGATGATTACCTGCTATCCTGGTTACGGCAAAACTCCCACCAAAGTCAGCGTTAACACAAGATATCAGACAAGATGATTGTCATGATTCCTTGTGGTTCTAAACTGTGTGTCTGAAATGTGTGAGTAGGAGTCGTATCAAATCCTTTGTAGGGTAGATTACAGCTGCAGGTCTCTGCTGTGTTCATGGCACCAGGTAGGCTGTGCTCGGCATTGCTGTCTGCAATGCTGTTACATGGGCTGCAGTAGCAGGGGGTACCTGCTTAGCAGATCAGCCCCAACATGCAGGTAAGCCATGAAACTCATGGCCATGTTGAGGGTGCTCAATGTTTATCAGAATTCAAAAAGCAATTGAGAAAGTTCATGGGAGAAACATTTACTTGAGGCTAAGTATGGAGAAGCCAAGCTCTGGCTCAGGAAGTCCCTAAGCCAGAAATTGCTGAAGGCTAGAAGCATATCCTCAGGAATTGCTGTGTTTTGCTTACCCTGTTCTCATACTTTGGCCTCTGTGGTTGGCAACTGTTAGAAATGAAGCAAGCGGTGACTTGGTGAGGCAAATGCTCCATACCTACACATATTCAGAAGATGTCAACAGCAAATGCCTTACACCATCTTCTGTCAGTATCTGCCAGTATGCTGCATTTCTTCCTTGGCAATATAGAAAACAGCATGAATGCAGACTGAGATGATGTGATCTGCTTATGCAAAGCAAAATGGTAAATTTGCTAGGTTGTTTCTCCAAGGAGAAAATTATTGACCTTGCTTTTCCTGGCATACCAGCTACTGTTATAATGATGATGATGGTGACAGCAACCAGACAGAAAGGCCAGCAATAATTCTTTCCTGCCCATTATTACAAGGCATAAAGCAAAATCCAGTCTGAAACCAATGCTAGTCTATCTGTGCTCTCTTTCCAAATCTGTGAGGCAGTTCTTAAATGGGTTGATTTTAGGACTTTTCATACTGACCTTTCCAAAACCAATCCTTTTGGTCTTTTGATATGAACCTATGTATTTTATGTTTGTATCTTACTAGTGATTTGCAGCCTAGAGATAATGTCCGATAGCAAATATGTGAGTGTAGAAGTAGCCTCTCTGAGCTCCTGGTGATTCATCTCCTGACAATACATTCTGGCTGCACATGTAAGGTCTGGATCTTTCCCCTGAGAATATTGGCTCAAAGAAGCAATAACAATGCGGTCAGTCAAAGCACCACTTTCCCTGGGAATTTTGTTGCATGAGGAAGCAGAAGAACTTTAGCCTTCCTGTGTTTGTCAACATGAGCTGCCTTCCAGCAGCTTTTTATATTTCTGTCCCATTAGATTTTTTTCCTTTCCTTCCCTGCCCCCTCCTTATTTCTGTCTGTCTTAATCATAATCAATATTGTAATCATGGACTTTCTGCCTCATCCAAGGTTCAAACACTGGTTGATAACATTATTTGGTAACTCCAGATGCATCAAGCAGGAGTAGTAGGTGAAGTTTGCTTTCCGAAAGTCCAGTGAAATGACTGAAATCATGGCCACAGATTTATTATTTGCATCTATGTGGGTTGCACCCTCCATTCATTTAATGTGTCTTTAAGGTGCTTTGTTTGAAAGGGTAGATTGCACAGTTGGTGTCAGAAGGGCTGGTGTGGCTCACAGACAACCATCTGAAGCAAAATTATCTTGGAGTTTCTGTAATTAACTGCAAGGGTGAGTGAGGCTTGAAATGGTATGAATCATTCAGTGGATCCTACTTGAAAGGTGTGGGGTTTTTTGGCTTCAGCACTCCACGAGCAGGCCAGTGTGTAAAACCTGTGCAGCAAGGAAAATGGCCTTAGAGCTGGCATTTCACAGCCATTATCTGAAACGTAGTGGCCCAGAGATAAATGAACAGTTTAAGTCATCCTGAACTCCTGTCCTTGTGATGCTTTCATTGGAGACACTGCTTTATTCTCTCCTCAGACTCAACGGTAGTCTCTGTGGTGGGAGAGGAAGATCAAGATTTTTTTTACAATGTAGATAAGGATCATTTATGGGAGCTGTATTGGCGGAGCAGTTAGGGGGGTCTCTGCATAGCCCCAGGAGTTTGGCAGCTTTGCACTGTGGAGGTTGTCTCTAATCAACTCGGCTGCAAAAGGTCATTCAGACTGGACAGTCCTGAGACAAAAACCCAGGAGTGCATGCTGCATAACTCCTTCAGGTTCTCTTGGCTACAGAAGCTGCAATGGCTTACATACACGTACGTGATGGGCCATTTCTGATCAGTTATTAGTGCTGCTGAGAGAAGGCTCTGGTTTCTGTTTTCACACTGTTCTTAAGGTTTGACCCAGGCACCATGGTGTTACCATACTCTTTGTTGACTATACTGCACTTATTTAAAAATGAAAAGAAAGTACCTAAAGCTTCCAGGTAGACCAGCAGCAACCTCCAGCTGACCTTTGTAAATGCTGTGATTAGATGGTGTTCACGTCTGCTGTGTACGTTTTGTTTGCAGAACACACTGGAGCAATGCAGCGTCTGCGCAAAGCCCATCATGGAAAGGATCCTCCGAGCCACTGGGAAGGCCTACCATCCCCACTGCTTCACCTGCGTGATGTGCCATCGCAGCCTGGATGGGATTCCCTTCACTGTGGATGCCGGTGGGAACATCCACTGCATCGAGGATTTCCATAAGTATGGCTTATTGTCTTTCTCTCCCTAAAAATCCTCCTTTTTTCAGTCTGAGTGTCCAAAAAGATCTAAACCTTCTGCCACTTCATCCCAAGGCTCTTAAATAATAGGCAGAGCTTTGTTCCAAGCAGGCACACAATGGCATACAAGATTAATGGGTTGTGGTTAGGAATGCTGCTTGATCTCTGTTTTGCTAAGGTCTGAATTTATGGATAACTTCTGTGTTCCTCCATTTCAACTGCTCTGCATTCCCCCTGCCATCTCATGCCCTTAGCATGTGCAGATTCCTCCTCACTGCCTATACCTGCATTTCCACATCGGCGTTTTCCTGCTTCTTCCACCGAGAGGTCCTGTGCTGTTGCACTCTGCAGGTGTTTGCTTACTGGCTAGAGGGATCTAGGTGGCCACAGGATGCTCACAGCTCCTTTTCTTTCTAGTTGCTAATTAGCTTTTTAAAGCTGCTAAAAATACAGCCCTGGTAATAATTTATAGTGAAACTGCTATTTAAAGTAAGTTGGAAGGTATAGTTGCAAGTAGTTTCTGTCACTGCCATGCTACCACCCCCATCATCACGACTAATCTAGGGAAGACAGGTAGATATAATCAGCACAAATGTTTCCCCTGTATGGAAAAGACAGACACATTACACCCCTCAATTAAAAAAGGAAATCAATACTGACAAATGTGAGTTTACATCTCAACCATTTATCTCTTAATTTCTAAGGGGGTAGATTTAATTAGAGCCTTATGACATCAATGTGTGGGCCTGAAAGCTCAGGCTGACTTGACAGAAAGGGAAGCAGCCACAATCAACTGGCATGTTAAAATCCAACATGAGGATGTTCCCTGTAGCTCACATAGGCTGAGTTAATTGGCAGTTGCTGTGTTGCCTTCTTTTCTGTGCCAGCAGTTGTGTGTAATGTAAAATTTGGTCCTGAGCAGAGGCCCAACAGAAGGTTTACACTCCACTCAGGCTCCTGAAAGATTTCCCTCACACCCTCTTAAAACTGGGAGACTGCTTCTTCCCCAAGTCCCACAGGCCGAGGGCTTACATGCAGGTTGGAAGCAGTTGAAGCTGAAGTCTTCTGGCAGTGACTGGATGTGGACCTCAGAGCTCTGAGAGTGGGAAGTAGGAGGCTGTCAATCCAAGGAAAGAACACAAAATTGTTGAGTGAAAGACTGAGGGAAGATATGGGAATAGCATAAGACCTAATGTGACACTTAGAATGTCTTTGGCCAACCACGTGTTTAGCAGCGCTTCATCCAGCCCAGTTTTAATTAATTAGGAATGACACATCCTCCTGGTCTGGAGTTTGGGTGCTGTACATCTTGTACATCCTCTTGATAACAAAACTATAGCTGATGCTTACACTGGCACTTAGCTGAGCTAAGGCCCGCAGTAGCACATCCACATCTCCTGATATCTGCAGGAGTCATCTCTGGGTCCTGGGAATTAATATTTGGCTCATCATTACCCACAGTGGCCTGGACAAAGAAATGCTGAAGCATTTTTAAGCACCATATTTGAGCTAAATGGCAGAAGGAAGCGCCTGCATGAAACAGCATATAATTAACTGCTATTACAGCTCCAGTCATATATCCATTTAAGTTATTTTTCAGAGTGCTCGCTATAGCCACTGTTTAATTCATTTTTTCGTTAGATCGCAGCTACCCAGACATCTTTCATCTGCTGCCAGGGAAATTAATATTTTTCTTTATTCCTAGTACAGATAGAATTTTTTTTTCTTTTCTAAGCTAGTTAATTCTGAGGTGGTTCATGTGACAGGCTGGGTGGCAGAGTCAATCTTGCCTAGGCATTTCAAAAGGGCCTTTGATCTCCTTGTGTTCTGATGTTTGCCATAAGCACTGCCCTCTGTTGCTCCGTAGCCCATGACCCCAGCACTCATTACATGGCAGCAGATTCTGTAGGTATGCAGTTCATCTTTTGTGAGCAGAATTTGCAGCCAGGAGTTGGTACCCTTAGGCCTTGAGCAAGACAATAATTTGCCACAGGCTAAATGTTCCCAAGCATCCCCACCTGCCTAGGAGCAAAGATGACCACTTCTCATGGGCAACCGGGGGAGAGTGAAACCACAGCTAATATAGAACATACGTGAATTGCACAGAAGGTCAAATGGTGGGCAGTATAAGGTGGAAAAATCTGTGCTCCCATTGATCTCTGAGTTGATCCCAATTCAAGGCAGTCCCTTCACACAGTGAGTGTCACTATACAACTCTGACTCAGGCTGACTGTGGAGGCGAGTGTTGGTGTCTCTGCACCCAGACCTGCTCCCTTTAAAGCCCAGGCAACCCACTAATGGATATCTGAGAGTTGGTTTTATCTAGAAAACACACCTAGTCAGAATTGCCCTGATGCTTCTTGTTTGAGGGTGAGCACAGCCAGGAGTGTGTTGCTGGGTGCATAAGTGGGTAAGAAGAGTCCTTCCTATCTTCTTTCCAAATAGGCAGCTGTGCAAAGCTACAAACTGTGACATATGTTTACACACGTGTGTGTGTTTCTACAAATGCACATATTTCTGGCTTGCTGGTGCAGTTAAGAAAAACTTCTGCTCTGAGTTTGAGGACGACTGTGACTTATCTTCTTTCTTCAGGAAATTTGCACCGAGATGTTCAGTGTGTAAGGAGCCCATCATGCCAGCCCCAGGACAAGAGGAGACTGTACGCATTGTTGCCTTGGATCGTGACTTCCATGTCCAGTGCTACCGATGTGAGGTTAGTATTCTGATCACATGAAGGACAGAAAGCAAAGGTTGGCTTTATTTCATCACTGCCTCATATTATACACACAACAGGCATACCCTATTGTAGCACTGGCTCTACAATCAAATTACTTCATTGACTTCAGCATGCAAGGAATTTTTCCTCATTTATATCTGCGCAAATGAGAAGAAAATCAGGTCCCTTGTTTATAGCAGGTTCATTAGGAGAGCAAGAGAATGTGACTCAGGTAATTAGAGCTTAATATTGGAGAACTTCATAAATTATAGCTTGGATACAAACGTTGCTCTTGTTGAAGTTCTTAAAATGAAAGCTAATGCATGTTAGAATTTGAGCAAGATTGTACAGGAAACACAACATATGGCTCTGGCTTGAAGAATTTTAATGGACACATAAACATGATCATTCTTGTTTTGTGCAATGCTTTTTGTGCTCCTTTCCTGTTCAGTTTCATTACGCACTTCATATAATTTTGATGGTAAGAATCTGAAGACTGAGAATAAAAATCACCTTCAAGCAATTAACATGTGGGAACAGCTGTGTTAAGGAACCTTCAAGAATTCTTCAATGCAAGTATTATTTGTTGGATAATACATCAGCCAGATGGCAGACTGAGAAAATGAGACCAAGTGTATTTCTTATGACAGTTGCAGGTTTTAATAACTAACTAGAAAGAATGATGGACCAAGGCTTAAAAGTCCAGACTGAAACTTAAGGCATCTGGTTCACTTCTTAGTCTGACCTTGGCTACATGGCAGCCAGTTACTTAGGCCCAGTTTTTTAATGGCGCTGGGGCATTCCTACACTGAATTTTGTAGAGCCTAATTCATGATACACCATGTCCCTATGCTGGGTGCTGAGATACCTAGGCTTCATGCAAATGAATGTCAGAAGTAAATGCACTGGAGAGCACAGGATACACTCACTTGGTCTTGATCTTCATGTACCTCAGCTATCTCAAAAGGAATAATAATGCTGTTCCTCTTTCCACCACTTGCTTGCCAGGTATATTTACAAACACAGGTTTATGATGAAAAAGTATGACCTCTAAGCAAGCCATAATCCTGTCACCACAGCTCTATCAGCAGTCTTGGGTCAAGTGGTTGCCTGATCACACAATGAGGGATAATTCTCAGCTTTCCTTCCAGCTATACTTAGCCTTATATACTTAGCGGCTGAGGTCTCTGGAGCAGGTTTTGGGCCTTTTAGTGGTGTTTCCATGTCCCTGTCTCAGTGACATCCTTCTTTCAGCCACAACCTTTTGGGACAATTGCAATAAAAACACAGGTGACACTTCTGGTAGGGAAGACAGGCATGGGGAGCTTGCTTAGCTGTCACACCTGGAATAGAGGCTATAGCTTTGTGGCATTAACTCTTCCAGGGGAGATTACCTGCAGTCAGGTGTTGGTACCGAACTTCCTTCCCAGTGATGCTTCTTTTTATCCTTGTTTGCATTAATAAACATGCTTAAGTTTTATGTTTTCTCCAATGCTAAAGACTTTTCCTCCCTCAGCAATGTGAAGGGAATAATCTCCTTTTATTTTCAATGGGATTAAATTCAGAAGAGACCTTGGGAACCCATCTTCTCTGCAGCATTATCTCTTATCACGAAATGGTTTAATCGTGAAAGACATCACGTACCTCAGCTTTGTGCTTTATGCTGATGCAGGCTAGATCCTCTTACAAGGTGGAGAGTGAGGAGAGACTTTCTTTGACTAATAGATTCCTTGCTTAATGTTGTTCTTCTTACTTATTTACTTTGCTTATTTTACTTTGTTTGCTTATGTCCTAGGACTGTGGTGGCCTTCTGTCTGAAGGAGACAATCAGGGCTGTTATCCTCTGGATGGGCACATTCTTTGCAAGACGTGCAACTCTGCTCGGATCCAGGCTCTGACGGCCAAGGCCAGCACTGATCTCTGAGTATCAACTGTGACCCTCCCCCAGGATGCCTGTTAGGGGATATTGCACAAGCTTTGCATGATTTCTCTCCAGCCTAGGGTCTGAATCTCTGTTTAAAAGAAAAAAAATAAAAATAAAAAAAAAGGTAAAACTGGAAGGCCTTGGAACAAGAGGGCAGTTTGTGAGGCCATGTTCAAACTGCCCATGACAGGCACCTAACTTAGACGTGACTTTTCAGGAGTGAGTCAGAGCACCTGCTGTCTCTGCAGCTGATGGAGATAGGTGGCCACAGCATCTAAGTTACCTGCCTGTAGGAGGCCTGAACATGGTCCTAACTTTATTTCTGTATTTGATTCCTGGCTCCTAAGCATGTGAAGGTAGAAGGTGAAAGATGGCGGAGCTAGTTCTTTCTTCAAAGTTATTTGAGAACCTGAACAACTGTCATTGAAGTCACGGGTTGACTTTCATAGGATCTGGGTCACCAGTGGAAGTAGCTCCAGTGCCCTAGAAGATGTGAGAGCAGACCTGGCGCTCCTCTCATCACAGCACAAACAAATGTAACTTCAGCTGTACTGGCCTAAGAGTGTAGGTGTGACCTCCTATCCTTTGGACACAGATTTGTTACCTGTATCTGTTTTCTTAGGCCCTTACTTGTCTCCATTCCCTTCCAGTTTGATAGGATTTTTTCTTTTTCTTATGAAATTATATTTTACTATTGCATAAATTTATCCAGTAATGATGCTTCCAATTCATTATGTATGAGCAATCACAGAAAGAAGTGAGCTTGCACACACTACACACCACACACTACACACCACACACACACACACCACACACACACACCCCCCATGTGCTTTTAATTTACCAGAGGTGGAAGCCAATTGTGTCTGTTAAGAAAGTTTTTTAAGGATGTGGAGCTGGAAACACATTTTTAAATTCCCAGTGGTTTAAAAAAAACCCCAACACAAAAACCAAAAAAAGGCTACATAGAACTGCAGTGCAAAGCCTTGCTCAAAAAAATCTTAAGCCACTCTCACACCCCATTCTAGTGGGGCCACTGGCAGTGTTGGTTTCTAGATAGACATTTAAGCAACAGAGTCTTGTTCCATCTCCTGTTTGTTGCAGTGGGAAGATTTTCCTTCAACTGTAACAGGTATTGAATCAGGCCTTGGGATATACATTTCTCTGATGTTAACACAGATGATCTAGAGTTCTTATAAAAAAATAAGAATCTTATTTCAACAACAACAAAAAGATTCTCCTAAATACATGCTGTTGTTTCGTTTTTACGTTACAAAGGCTAAAGAAGGTATTAAACCCTCCTCTATGCCATTCCGAAAAACAAGCTTTTTTTTTTAATCCTCTTTCATTTTCATCCCAGCCACTTGTAACTTCTCTCTGGTGAAATGTCATTGTGTTAGCGTGCTGGGCCAGCAGCAGCATTTTCATCTTCAGAATTAATACATAAGTCAAGGTAAAGCTGGGCGCGCATAATCTTTTTTTCTCACATTGGGTTGGTGATGCTTTTGGGGTGGTTGGGGTTTTTTTGGGTTGTTTTTTTTAATTAAAAAAAATTAGAAATCCACAGCACTCTGAGCAGCTATAATATTCTTGTTCATGAAACCCATAATAACTAAGGTGCAAATTACATAGTGAGGGAGTAATTTTCATATCACTGAATTGACATTAATATCTTATTTGCAGATGTAATCAAAGAAAATACCTTTCTTTGCACTTAACAAATCAAGAAGCAGAACTGAAACAGTTTCAGGCTGATTGACCATACAGGTGACAAACTGGCACTTTTCAAGAGTAAGTTATAAGTTTTTTCATGCATCCACTGAAAAACAATAAGAATGTGGTGCTTTTATCTTTATAACAGAAGCCTTATGCAATTATACCCACCAATGCTGAAAAGAAAAGTTAGATGAGCCAGACCGATTGGAAACAAAGGGAAAAATTTAGGTACTCACTGCAGCTCATGCAAATGGTGCATTTCCTTTCAGTTTAGTACTAACCTTTATGGAAGAGCACTGTGAAATTTAATAGCTTTAGCTGTATACAGTAAATTCAAATACAGAAATACCAGTCTGAATCCTCTTCTCCTTACATGGTTTATATGTTGGCAAACTCCACCAGTGTCAGGGAAGTTTCCCAAAATTCCCAGCTCAGAATGAATCCTTCTTTGTAGAAGGGTGGCATCATTAAGAAAAAGAAATCATTCTCCAACACGGTGGCTGTGCTGAAGCAGTTTTGCCTTTTTATACTACATTTCTACGTGGCCTTCAACAATTTTACTGCCTCAGACGTTAACAAATTTTTTTGCACCATGACTCCTGCCAGGTTCCATCTGGGCTCGTGCTCCCCGAACCATGGCACGTAAGGTACTTCTGAGCTCACTTCTTTCTTTACGTGCAGTCTGCACCACCACCCATCAAAAAAACCTCACAGCTATTGAGCAAACCCAGTGTTAACTAACCATACAAAACCATGGGAGGTCAGAGATGGGATTGCTAACACTATTATATATTCTTGTGGAGGATTTTGCATCTCTGCAAGCACGGGGGATGACGTGATGCTCTTTGGTGCAGAATAAGTCATTCATCAGGCAGCAAATGTATCTTCCTTACTCTTGTTAGTGTTAAATCAAGTGGCTGTTGAGACTCTCCTGAATAACACTGGGGTAGTTGATGGAAACAAGTTATTGTGCCTTCCTGCAGAATGTGGTTGAGACTAAGGAAGACCAAAGTCCAGAGCCTCAGGGCTTTTTATGGCCCTGCCTTAGGAGGAGCAAGTCATATGGCTTCTTGTCTTCTGCCCTCTGCATGAGAGGGCTTCTTTCCAACTGCCCAGGGATCTTATGGGAATTAATCACAGATTGGCCCAAACTACTGTTTTTTTGGAGTTCTGTCTTCTCTTTCCAGAAAAGTTTGCTGGTATGTAGGTTTGGGATTCCAGCCCATTTCAAAGCTAAGGACTAGCCAGGAGGTCTAGATCTGAATCCTCTATGTTATTAGGGTGCTGAGGTGAGTTGGGCTGGCATGCGGAGATGTGAGAGCCAGATTTTTCAAGCATTAAATACTTCATGGATGGAAGATGCTTGACAAAGACTGAGCAGTGTTGATATTTGAGGTACTGTGGCTAATTTCTAGACGTGACAGATCTGGGCAAAGGTATAATCGTGCTTTTGTTTTCACCTCTGAAACACCAAAGCCATCTGCCTGTTGGATGGAGGGAGTGTCCAAAACACTCCTCTTTATTTTCTGTAGTGCATGTGGTTTTGGCTTCTAAAATTGCTATAAATATATTTGGAATATATTGCATAAATGTATATACATCACAGAGGCTCTCATCACCCACATGTGTATGGAAAACTCCCCTCTGATGCTTCAGGATTTAATTAGGAAATGTTGGTGGACTTATCTCAATTGCACTGCAATTAAGAACCACTAGGATATTGCTTCATCACAATATTTATCACATATATATAATATATCCTGTTTTATCTTTTCCAAAGAAGGATTCTTTTTGCCAAAGAGACCTTACTTCACTAAGGTGAACTTCTTAGCCATGATAAAAATTCTCGTCATCTGTGGCTGTAGTAATGTCTGAAGTGTTCCTTTCAGAAAGAATTGGAAGATCACACAGACATTTCTGTTCAAGTCTGCAGTTTTTGCTCATGCTGCTTTGACTTCATCTAGCATTTATTGGCAAGTAGAGCCTGATCCCATGATTTGTGTGGCCAGATGGGGCCCAGGAGTGTCCAGGATCAGGTTCTAATTTAGCAAAATATTTAAGTCCCTGGCGTTTGTTTAAGCACAGGCTTAAAGCCATTGCATGGTGTGACATAAGCCATGGGTCTACAGCCATTAATGCCAGACTGATTCTGTATCACCCAGTCAGACATATTTGACCTGGGTAGGATGTGGGCATAGTCAAATTTCTGTCAAATTACCCAGAATGCATGAAATGGCTTCTGTGTCACTCTTATGCCAACTTCAGGAGGGCACATGGTAGCTGATCCAGCATAACATTTGGACAACAGGAGTTATTACAAGATCAATGCTTTGTGTTTGGTGGCTGTGGCACTTTCCATATGTCGCAAGTAGCCCTACAGCCAGATTTACTGGATCTTTGAACCATGGCTTTAAAACTGTCTACTTAAACTTTCTCCAGAGGATTGGGTTGCCTTGGTTACAGCCCAATCCTGAAGCATATCCCCAAGGCTAATACTAATGTTTTGTGAATATGATGGTTTTATTGTCACTTAGTTTAATCATAGCCTGAACGTTGCTTTTAAAACCAGAAAGCCACACTCATTGCCTTAGTCTATCAGATAATGCACCTTTAATTCTGTTTTGGTGGGGGTTTTTTTAATATTTTAATTCTTAGATTTTTATCACGGCTGCAAAACACTTTGGTAATGACTTAATCATAGAGGTGTGGGAGTACTGAAGTGTTTATCATAGTGAACTCTACATAATACAGTTCATCCTGACAGCAGGAGCGAGACTTTAGTGAGACACAGGCCTTAAGTTGATTTTCTGCTTATCAGTAAAATGTGCCTGCTAAGAATGAGAAAAAAAGTGTCTTCTAGAGAAATGGTGATTGTTGAAGAGAGTATGCAACAAGTCATACTGAAAGCTGTTTGGGCCTGTTGCGGTTGCTGCCTGGCCATGGTCATCCAAGCCTACTATAGGTTTGCTAAATGCTAGTTCTTTTGATTTTGAGAAAGTCCAGCAAACAAGTGATAACAGGACCCAAGAGAAGGTTCTTGAGAGAAATCCTGCCTTTGCTTTCCTTCAGCATCAGAGATAAATGCTAGACACCTGGTGCTTTAGCTGAATGGCTCAGAAAGGATTTGAGTTTATAATTGTTTCCTTTTGATATCTAGTTCCTGCAGTTGATTCATCATGTTGATTTGCTATTTGTTCACTGAGTTAGGTTGACTACACCTTGTATAAACTTCAGTACTGTAAGTCAGGGCTGTCAGAAAGAGATGTGCTGAAGAGACTCACTGTGCTGAAATTCCCATGAGAAAACACTAGGGATGGTAATTGAGGGCTTTTTGTCAAAAGATAGCAGGAATACTTAGTACTGTCTACAGGTTAGTACAGTGCAAACTAAGAGTGATCTGTGAGAACACTATTTCCAGATAGAGCTGGTTACAATTTTTACACCAGATTTTGTGATGTCAGAAGGGCCATTTTTTTTAATAAGAAATTCTCTCATGTTGCAATGTTATTCGAAACAAGTTTTGGTTTGGTTTGGGGGAAGGAAGGGGTTACTATTACAATTAAAACCATATTGAATTTTTATCTAAATAAATTTCAGAATTGTTTACAAATATTTTCATTCCTCAAAAAACCCCATGTCTTCTTTCTCAGCTTTATTTTGTAGTTCTTGGGTTTCATCTGCTGGTAAATTAAAGTTCCTGTGACAATTTTGAAAACTTCTTTGGATAAAAATTCTATTTAAAAACAACCACATGTATTCTTGGGAAATAGTTCAATATTGGACCTAGTGAAATAAAAAAAACCCAACACAACAACCTTGAAGCTTTTAACAAAATATTTTTCCCTATTTTTAATGAGTTTTGCTGATTTTGAAGGCACTGGGGGTTTTGTTAGAAAAATCTGAATAATATAACTCTTCTGAAAATAACAGCATTATTTCTATTGGGTTCAGTTTTCTTTCCCACCTTAAAGCCATAGACTGGCTGGGTATGGGAAGTGCCAGGGTCTTTTTCTGTGGCAATTGCAATTTCTGCTTTGGGTTTCTCCCCTCTGAAATTACTGAAGAATATAAGCACATTATGGCAACTGCCGTGAAGATCAAGAGATACTGATTGACCTTCCTCTCCAGATACCCTTCTGGACTTGTCACATTTCTAGAAATACTACCTGGATTCCTCAGCATTTCACGTTTGAATTTGCAACAGTCAATTTCCCAGCTGGCGTTTGAGCAATGAGAGAGTGTAGACTTGTGAAATTGCAACATTCACCCAGCATCTCAAAATCTAAGAGACAACCCTTACCTTTGGTAGGTTTCCTGGTGGATATTGTGGAACAGCTCTCATTTCAACCTGAAATTCTCAGATCGGAAAAAAAGCTCAAACACTTGCAGACCACTCTGGCACATACACTCACACACACACACAAGGTGCTTGTGAGGCTACAACTGAGTGGAAATACAGGCTGTGATATTGAGCACTGCTGTGTATACCCCACTGGGCTTCATTCCTGCTCCCTTTGGCTTCATGATACACGTGGGAGCAATGGGGTTGATCACTGGTATCAAGAGTATTCAGTTCACACTTTTTTTTTAATTTTGCTGTTTGTCCACATTTCTCATCACACTGAGATATTTTAGAGAATGAGGAAGGAAACAGAAGCCCCAGGTGGTGGCATTACCTTTACTTTTCCAGGGGTTAGAGTCCCCCATGTGGAACATGGCACTTGGGGTGTCTCTACTTTTTTGCCTCTGCCTCCTTTTGTCTGCAGCCACCTCTTGTTCCCCCTTTTTCCATTTGCTCAACATGCAGTCAGTCATTTTTGCACTGAAGATGATACGTTCCTTACTTAACAGAGGTATTGTGAATCTTAGCCAGGAGTTGGAAAAATTTTTCCAGATCTTTAATCAAGTAGTTTTGTGCATCCATAGTATCAGTGGCCTGCCACATGGATAGCAAAGAAAATGATTATAATTATTGCTTTTAAAACGATTATGAAATTGTGCCTTACTTTTTCAGTCATATTTAACCATGTAATTTAGAACCACATGATTGCAGGGATTTATCATGAAGAAATTGGTTTGAATAGTTCGTTTGTTTTAAAATATTCTTTTTTCTCCAAAACCGAATTTATTAGTTTTACCCCTTTTATTTTTTCCTCCAGTTTTATTCCTTTAATATGTTTGTGTAAAAGGGCAGCCAGAATTTGCATTCATGAGAGACAGAAGATCTTATTTGGTCTTGTATGTGGAGCTTTCATTTTCTTTTATATTCCTTCAGGAAAATTCCTCTCTGCCCAATTGCTCATACTTAGATGTCTTTAAATGCAGGCTGACCAGTAAGGGTTTTTTGTTGTTTAATTTAGTGTGTTGCTTGCTTTAGTGGTTGTTTTGTTGGCTTTTTTAATTAACCAGATATTGGGTACTGGGGCGGCATTTCACATTAATGCAGAATGTTAATGCTAATTTTCATAGAAAAGACAAAATTAGAGTCTGTCCCTGTCTCCAGTGCAGTTTTGTTACTGTTCTGTGTACAACACTAATATTAAGCCAGACTGAAAAGGCAAAATACTCAGTGACCTACTTCCATTCACCAGCAAGAATCCTTTGTCAGCTGACTCCTGTTTGTTTGTTCGTTTTTAAATGTCGGATTAGAGCACAAGCATCTCCTAAAGATGAAAGAAAACAGTGTTTTCATGTGCAGGAAATTTGGGGTTGCAGTAACAGAATATTTTCTTTGTGAATTTGGATGTCATGGTGTTCTAAGCTCCTGCCTGGAGCCTAAATCAATTTGGCCTCTCATCCAGTTCATCTCACTGGTGCTCCTAAAAGGCTGCAGCTCTGCAAAAGCTCATGCAGCATTTTTGGCTGCTTTCCCTTGCTCCCATTTGGTACGTATTTGCACAATTTAACTGAGCTTTTATTTCTGCTGAAGGTCAGATGCAAGCGATACGAAACACTAAACTTTATAAACAAGCAAAGCCATTTCAACCACAGCATTTTGGACTAGAATGGATTTTTAGGTGGCGCACTGTCTGCTGGCCTTTGGAGAGGGGATCCTGAGACTACATTGGACTGGAATGGGATGCAAAGCCACAAGCCTTGGGTTTTTTTAATAAACTACTTACTGTAATCCAGCTACACAGTTTCAGCCTCACACTTCAGAAGCTTCCAGCAGCAATACATGTGCAGGCACTGTCTCTCTTACAGAAAGTGAAACTTTCCCAACCAAAGTAAATTTAACCTATTGCATAAGATGCTGGAAGTTCTTTTTTCCTTGGGATTCTCACTGTAACCTCTATGTGTACAGGATGAATAGGTTTTCTTCCCTCCTCTCCTCCCCTCTTTTTTTTTTTTGGACAAGATTAGATGTTGCATATTGATGAGCTAGCATTTCAAAGGTCCGTGGGGCTTTGGAACATATTAAGAATCTCTGAAGTTTAATATTCACCATGTTTTAAATATTCAGAAGGAAAAATCTGCATAAAATGGCTTTTGATAAATACATTCTAAGGATTCTTTCTTTATATCTTACGCAACCGTTGTGGGGATTGTGGCTGTGCCAGTTTTGTTCCAAAGTGTCCTTTGTTTCTGCATTTCAGGACCATTTTGATCCCATTTGTGTGCCCAGTGCTTGTCCTGAAGTCTTTTATAGCTTCTACTGGAACTGTATAGCAAGCAGACGGATGTGACCAAGGCAGAGGCACAGCTGAGCATCATTAACTCCCGAATGTCTGCTTGATTGTGCCCCCTTTTATGATAGCTGGGTATGTCCAGCCTCTCTCTGTGATGCAGTTTGGGATCACCCCAGCGGTCAGGCCTGGCTGAGATCTTTCTGCAAAGGTTCTCCACACCACTGGGGATGTGAGAATGGAGAGGACAAGATCCTGGGTGCAGGAGCAAAGCAATGCGACCTTCAGTGCATCTCAGATCTCACAGGGCAGTTTTCCCTTCCTTGGATGTTGCTTTTCAGTAAGAGTCTCAGCAGTAAGAGAAGTGTAACTAGGAGAGCCCTTGCTTGGGTATGTCCTGTTTCCCGTGCTGTTGAAAATCTGACAGAGGCTTTAGATAAAGATGCTTTTTCAGTTATGGGCTGCAAACACATAGATATTTTACTGTAACATTAGCTCTCTCGTTTGCCTTACCCTTGATGTCCCGTGGTACACACCATGGTGTGCAGGACAGCTTCTTTGTTCCTGCTCACACACAGCCTTGGCTTTGTCATGCCAGTCCCTGTTGAATCAGCTCCTGGTGCTCGTTCTCAGGACTCCTCTGGCTTGAGCCAAGGGCATCTCATGCTCCTATGCAAAAGGTGGTGCTTTCAGGTTTTGGCTTACAAATAATGCAGCCCTTTCAAATCCACCTTTCCCCTCTCATGGAATCCTTACAGAAGCAGGATTTTAAATATTTCATAGCATTCTTCTTTCTTCTTCCTTTTTGCCAGATGCCTTGAAAACATTGTCAGATTACGATCTGAGTGGGAGTTTTCAGGATCGATTTCCTCTCCTTCTTGATTGCATGGTGTAGGTTTGCAATGAGGGTTTTATCCTTTTTTACTTCTTTTTTTTTTTTTTTTTTTAAGTCTCACAGAACAGATGCCTTCAGTTTATGCAGAGAAAGATTGTCTGTGATTAGCACTAATCCAGGATGGCAGGATTGGACCCCCACAGTGAAAGCTAGAAAAGTGATTGCAAAAGTATTCTGTTTCTCCTTTATTAATTACACAGGAAGTTTCCACTGAAGGCTCATGTAGCCCAACTAGCCTATGTAATAAGTAGCAGGGCCTGTAATTACAGTCTGTCTTCTGATCCTATCTGTGCTCTGACTTTCTAGGCACCACAGTTCTGTTTACATCTCTGTCTTTGTCACCTTTTAAATTTTTGATTGGTCACTAAGGGAAGTAGAGCACAAGGCATGAGCCCTGCGGAGGTACAGCGAGTCTAAACGAGGGAGTCCTTCTCCTTCTCAGGTATCCACCTGATTTGGGACACGGAACAGAGCACAAGGAACATGGGGGGTTTTACCAGCTGTGCAGTGGAGGGAGCGGGCTGCATGCCAGCTGGGTATCTTTCAAGATCTTGGAGTCTTTGTAGGACTGGAAATTTGAACCTTTTACAGGTCTTAACTAATGTACTATCCTGTGAGGGAGTTTATATATCAGCATTTCTTTGTTCAGAGCAGTTTCTACAGGATTTGATTTTTCTTTTCTGTAAGATTCAGCAGTTTATGGTTGCAAAGAGATCTTTCCACATATGGCATGAGGAGGGAGATGGCTTTTGGCATCATGCAGAGAAGCTGGGCTAGAAATCCTAGTACTGGTGTGTAAAGCAAGGGTAACTTGAGTGGAAAGGAGAAGGCAGTGATTTACGTGTGGTTCAGTACCAGGTTCACCAGCTCTGCGCACCGGCAAGCACAGCCTTAAGCAGATTGTCTCACCAGTGTGTCAGTCTTGAGACCTGGTAATAAGTAAATGGGCACCTTGTGAAAGTGTTTGGTGCTGGTCACCTTGACAGTAATCTCTTGTCTCTTCGGAAACATGCACTAAAGTTAGGGTAAAAGTACAGAATGGAGCCCCCCGGTCTTTCTTCAAGGCATACTCCCAGTGCTATGTTTGATCAAGAGAAACTAAAGCCATTGTGCAAATACTATACTCTATGCAATGAAATACTAACAATCCATTATGTATACTTCTAATATCCATTCAACTGTTATGCAAATTGTCCCTTTTCTGCATCTTGCACTGTTATTTAATTATTTTTGGTCTGACTTCTCAAAAAAAAAGAACCTCAATTATTTTTTAATTTTTTTTCTAACTATACTTCTAAGAAAGTTGATTCTTTAAAGGAAAAAAACCCCTTGGTTTCAAGCATGTTTTTTTCAGGCTTCAAAATTAATAATTTCTACACCTGACCCAGTTCCTGCAGCTGCCAAAAAGAAAAGAGAAAGCTATTTAAATTTCTCATAGAACCATTTATCTCTTAAAATATGCCAAGGCAATTTGAGGTGGGGGTGGAGACTCAGCTATTTATCTCAGCAGCTTGATTTTTCTCTTTATGTTTCTAACTGTCAGGGGAAAAAAAAAACGGTAGGAAGCTATTCTTGGGCTATTATTGATGTATTGTGTACCATTATGCAGGATGTCTGCTTTGCTATATACGGAAGGACATTAATAATAGCCATCTCCCCTGCCCCCACCCTCAGTTCCTCTTTGGGAAAATATGGCTTAAACTGGAGCATCTGCCGTGTTCAAATTGCTGCTCCCCCCTCCCCTTCCCCCAATTCATTCCCAAACTAGTTTTGGGAACAGGGCTAAGGGAATAAGGAGACAGGTTGTATTTGCCTGCTACTGTGGTTGCTCCAGGCAAGTCATTTCCATGCTGTGTACATGTCTACCCTCTTCCTTCCCGTGTACTGCCCCTCCTTTCGTTTTAAGTTAATCGGTGCAAAAAAGAACCAGCAACCCCTTTCTCGCTTTTTCTCATGGGGCTGGCTGGCAGAACGGGCTCAGCAACAGACCTCTTATTTGTTATTACCCAGCATTTCATATCCAGAAACATGGGTTTCATTATTTACCATAAGTAGGAAAATGCATTTGTGTTCCCACCCCTCCTACCCCAGGTTTAAAACATTGTTATGAAACTTTAAAGGGTCTGTCCACTTGTTTAAAGACTCAGATGCTTGTTTTATTTTTGGAAGCAGAGTGTACAGTGAACAGGAATAGTTTGGTGTTTAAAAAATAGCCCCACTTCAGCATTCCCCTGAAGTGCGGGAAGTCCTGTCTCCACAGGTCTGTGCCAGGAGTGTGACAGCCCAGAGAGCAAAGCCTACTTGAACAGGAAAAAGAACTGGCCTGCCCCACTTCATCTGTGAGAAGAGAGAGGTGAAAATAGTACAGGGCAAAAAATAAAGGACATAATTGCTCTGATCTTTTTTTTTTTTTTTTTTAATTACTGTTCCTACGTCTCGTGCTAATTTAGTTCCATAGAACCTTTGCTTATTCAGCATTTCTGGTAGTCAGGACCATGTGCTTTTCATGGTGTCGTTATTTTTACTCATCTTTTGTTGTGTCTTAGTCTTGTTTTGATCCCTATGTGGTATGGAGCCATTTAGGTCTGAGCACTGAATTAAAACAATATTAGGAGCTCTGTCTAGGAAAGATCACCCAGAGTTTAGAACCAGCAAATGCAATCATAATATTTTCCAGTTCTGATATAGAGAGGTTTTCCAAATACAAATTCTAGATGGGAGGAATGCCTTTGTTTGGGAAAGTGCTCAGATTTCAAAATGAATTCTGAAATCTTTGAATTTTAAATTTGAATTTTTGAATGGCCATTCAGTGTAGTTTCTTGTTGCTTTTATTGTCTTCCTTGGTGGTGGCCAAGGAGAAAAAATGCCACCCTCTGAAGTGTTGCCTTAACTAGAGCCAGAGCCCAGCACCTCCTCTGCAAATGTTTCCTCCATCTGCAGCTTGCCACACTGCTATGGCATGGGAGCAAGGAAGGCCTGCTAATGAAGCAAGGTCAAATTCATGCTCTCCATAGTGAGAGCTGTTCCCTGTGGTGAGTTTGTGTCCAGACTAGGGTTTGATCCTGTCTTCCTAGTTCAAGTATTTTGCCAGAAACAAGTGTTTTCTTTCTGCCATTAGCTATGGGATTGTGTGCAATGATTAGGATTTCCAGGGAGGGTGGAGAAGATCCAATTAGGCTACCTTTGTGCTAATGTTTCATTCAGGGCTGTATGATATAAGAGCAGTTCGCACTGAAATGCACAGCTGGAGGCTGTGGGTTTTGTTTCAACTATGTTGAGATGGTACCCATTGAAAATACAGAACTGGGGCACTTTTCTTACATCTGCCAGTGCTTTACTGACAGTTCTGTATGGGTTGGAAACCCATTTTGGTTTGGCAAATGGACATTTTCTGCCTTGTTACCTGAACCTGATTTGTTCTTTGCTTTATCCACCTGAAAAGTAGTATTTCTAATGTGACTAATGCCTAAGTAGCTAAGCACCTGACAAGCATCTCAGCAGAACAGCCAGCAAGGCGAGGAGTAGGCTGTTAACAGAACTGCCTTTATAGAAGTTGTATTCCACTTTCTTCACTATGTGCCTTTTCAGAGACCTGCAGTGCTCCTTTATGGGCAGCAAAGAAATAGTGTTAGTGCCAAGCAGTCATGGGAACTATGAGAATGATGTAGAAGAGAAGCAAGAGGTTAGTTTTAAGCATCTGTTCTCCACTGGGATAAGCAAAGCAATGGCTTATCCCATCAGCACTGCTTGTCATCTTGCTTAACCCACCTTGTTGTCTGGTAGGCAACTGTTCAGTAGTGGAGGTACTTGAGTATATCTCCTCAAATGTCTGTCTTACCAGAACTACAAAGTCATTCATATATGAAGATTTTATTCACTTAATATTATTTCTTATAAGTTCTGTTACTCATTTTTTATATAAAGTTAGAAGAGAAAATTTGAAGGTGAACCAAAGCCTGGGTGTTTCATTGGTGCTACGGTATTAAAAAGGCAGATGTGCTCTCACTTTCAGTCCCCAAAATCATGTTTTAGGAAACTTTTTCCTGCTGTGGTCAGAGAGGAAATGCAAGATTTATTGGAAATGCAGCAAAGGTAGAGGTTTGATGTTTTAATGCTCAGTACTGCACCACTGTGACCTCTGCTGTTACCTCTGGAGAGTAAGGACTGAGTATTGGCAGAGGTATGGGCAAAGCAAAGTTATGCTTAGACTTTCTCACGATCTTGCTAGACAGGATCTGCCTTGGTGAAACTTCAGCTTCCTTCAGGGTCCTAGTTTCCTATGCCATGGCTTGTGTTTTGGACTGTCAGAGACTGGAGGGCTTCCTCCAGTGCCTTCCCTCCGGTTAGTCAAATGATAGACTAGGAGTTCCTATTCTGTAGTTTCGGTAAGGGCACTTTCCCTCTCAGAACAAAGAGCAGAAGTTTGTTGTACTTTAGAGCTTAATCTCTAACACTAGCTTTACTTGTGAGCTGATGTAATGGGGTCTGAATCACACATGGGTCATTCCATAATGATTCCTATTGGCTAAATGCCCATGGTGAACCCCCCTAGAGCTGGGAAATTGGCTTAGCTCTTTGAAACTGCAAGGAGGGAGTGCCCCCAAGAATGTATTTGTCCTATATAGCTGCTATGCTTTGGCCTATCCCTGCCAGCTGTAGATCTGTCTGCTCTGGGTTCACCGGTGATGATGTTTATTGGATGTGCAGTAATTCATAGTGGATGATTAGGCCAGGTTTGAGGTGGTATTTCAGTTTTATGGTAGCTGTTGGTTTAGCCCTTGAGATTAAGAGAAGGTTTCCATTGTTGCCTTTGTTGCAGTTGGGAGGGAGCGTGACTGTCCACGCTTCTCCTTGCCCTGCAGCAGCAGACAGAGGCTCTCAGTGACGTGGGAAGCCTCTTCCTTTTAAATGTGAATCACTAGCCTAGGTATCTGGGCAAGAAAGGGGCACAAGGAGGCATTCCCTACATGAGGCATGCCTTCTGCTGCACAATCCATGCCCTCAGATCCTAATGAAGTAACATTACTTGAGCTTTTAATACTGGTCTCCTATCTGTCAGAGCTTGGGGATACCAGAGTTTTACCCCTTGCTGAGCACAAGAACTACCCAAGTCTGTGAGGGGCCCAATCCTGCTGCCAATGGAGTTTTCCCAAATCCTGCAAGTTGCTGAATGCACCTCTGGTGAGCTGCTGAATAGCCTGGCTTGTCACTGAGCCCATCAGGCCACTTGTCTCTGTACTGACTACTTCTGTCGGGCTTTGAGGGCACTCAGGAAATGCAATCAGCACCTTACAGGATCGGTCCGCTGGGTAAAATATGAAGTTTTTTTTCTCTGGTAACTTGTGTGCATGAATTGAAACCCATTTATTCCAGTTTATTCTGAGGACAGATGCAGCATATACACATTTTCTATATTTATAAATATATATAGATATATATATTTTGTTCTCAGCTAGTTACCTCTTCTAAACTACAATTTTCAGAGCAACCAGCATATATTTTTTATTCAACACATAAAATGACTTTTTACAGTAAGAGAATGAAAGCTGTTTTAAGCATGTGTTTTCTGTATTTTTATTACGCATTATCCAATTATATTGAGATGTATTTTCCTCTTTGCTCTACTCTTTCAGCTGTTATCCTTTTTCAGTTATGCTTTTCTAATGTTTCGTAAGGGAAAATAAATATGCAAAATCGCCAGATGCCTTTTTTCTTTGCAGAAGAAGTATCACAAATGCTTTTTTATTACATTTTACCAATCCAATAAACTCCATATAAATTTCATTTTTGTTTGCTAGCGTGTGAAATTATTTTTTTTAGTCGAATGGTATTTACTTTCTCCCAGCCTCCACCTGCAATTGTGCTTCATATCCTCCATCTCTCTCTCCCAGGTTCAAAATTTCACTACGTGGCTCCTCAACATACTTAATTCAAGAACCTCTTTCACTGTTGGGTGAAGCAAGGATGGTAGAAATATAGCACAGGGGAGAGGATTTCCCTGCTTGTACTGGCCATCTCTTCATGAATTTTGTGCTGTTCTTAAAAATGTGCACCTTTGCAGTAGAGAGCACTCCATCCTTAGGCCATGAGGTAATGTGCAGAGGTGGGTTACACCTGGAGGTTGCCCACAAGTATTCTCAAATTTGAGTTGTGACCAGGTGACAGCAGAGCCAAGCACCTTGCTTTGCAGCTGAAAGGAGGAACATTATTCAGACTATTATGGGGAGAGTACAGAGAAGTGTGGTTTGCAAAGCCCGTCTCTTCTAGGAAGTTGTCTTTAGGCTGTCATTGCAGTAAATAATCAGGATTGTTCCTGGTCAGTCCAATCTGCTTCAAAAATACCACTGACCACCACACAGCCTGACCTTCACCTCTCCAGTCAGAGAAGCTGGCACAGCACCAAACCTTCATCAAGCGCTTTCCCTGACTGAAAAGCTTCGAGTGATGGGGAATCCAGTGTATCTTGGTAATCTTTGACAGTTACCGTTTCTTACCTGCTAAATATCTGACCCTGCTTAATAGCCTCTGTTTTTCTACCCTCTCTATCCTTAGACCTTTTTATTAAAAGTCCTTTGCTATCAGAAATGTGTGCAGAGCTGCACAGGTTGTCTCCAAGATAAGATTCATCTCAATGAACTGAACAGCCTGGAAGACAGCTTTGTGTGGCCCTCTAGTTCTGTCATATTTAGGTGAGCATCTGAGACAGGCTTGTTTTGTTTGATTTGCTGAGGTAAGTAGCTCCAGAGAGGGTGCGTTCAGCACCAGAGCATTAATACAGGAAGCTGGGAGCTAGTAACAAAAAAAAAAACCAACAAAAAAAAAGGAGGAAGAGGACAATTAAAAGCAAGGGGCTTCTTCCAAAATCTGACATCCCCACCCAGAACCGCTTCGCAGCTTTGCAGGGGGCTAACGAGGAAACACAAACCCTGCCAAATGAACATCCTGCTGATACATCAGTAAAGAGGATCACTACTAGTGCTCCGGGAGAAAGGGGCAGGTCATAGTAGTAGGTGACTCTACTTTGAAAGGCACAGAGGCACCATCTGTCTGCCTGACCCAGTCTCGAGGGAGGTGTGTTGCCTACCAGGAGCTCAGATCAGGTATGTTGCTGAGAGGCTGCCTGGTCTAATAAGTCCCACTAACTATTACGCACTTCTTGTGGTCCATGTGGGTGGTAGCAATATTCCCTGGCAGTGTCCAAGGCCAGGTTGGACGGAGGCTTGGGTGACATGGTGTAATGGAAGGTGTCCCTGCCCATGGCAGGGATGTTGGAACTGGATGATCTTAAGGTCCTTTCCAACCCTAACTGTTCTATGATTCTATGTATCTTTAAGGGTTAAATGAGATGAACACTGTCCTCCATATCAGCAAAAGTAGTTTTCTTAAAACTGTTTTTCACAGAGTCGTAGAAAGATTCCAAGGCATGCAGTACAGCTAAATCCATCCCCAACAAAATTTGATATAATGGCCCCTTGAAGACATCCTCAGAAGGAGATCCAACAACCTCCCTGGGCAGCATTGTCTTTACCCTTGGACAGTCTTTCCTACTGTCCAGACTAAATATTCTTGGCTGCAAACTGAATCTCGTACTTCTTTTCCCACCTCCAGTAAACATGAAGGACTTCTTTAGTAGGTTATGTATTGTCAGGGGATGCTTTGATAGCCATGGAAAGAGGCATAAGCAGCAGCTTCACTCCCAGCTCCTCCCCTCTTTTCCCAGGGAATTTTAGGAAGGGCCTGTGTTCTCCCTCAGGAAAGAATGAACTCTGCAGCTTTTTCCTACAGGACACAGGAGTCTGACAGGTTTTGTCTTGGCAGTAAAGGGAGTGTGATGATGTAGGCTTTCAAGTCCATTCAACCTGCTATATCGTTTTCCAAACTTGATATTACTTCCTTTATAGCACAAGGTATTTTTTCCTAAACTTGTTACAATGGAAAAGTTCCAAGGATATGTTGTCCACCTGCACATCAAAATGCATTAGCAGGCCAGGGGCCAGAGGCGAGGGCCAAGGGTGGGGGAGCCATTAATTCGATAGTTTGGCACTGCTTTTCTTGCAATTAAAGGCAACAAGAATCCTTTGAAGACAATGAAAGCTTTGGGAGTGAAGTGTATCTAAACCCCAGGTGCCAAGGCTCTCTGTACTGGTGGTTTAGGGAAGAATGGAGACTGTGGAGGCTATTTGGCAGCCCCTCAGGTTGCTCTGTTGGTGTTGTTGTGGTCAAATGAAGAAGCAGTTGTACAGCTGTGCTCTGATGCAATGGCTGTCTCCAACTGTGGCTACTGTAGATTTAACCACATGGCTTTAAACAAAGCTGGGGCTTATGTGTTCATCTTGAACATACCTAGTCTAAGCTGCTGTATGAGTATCTCTGCTTCACAAATGGAGTTTTATTACAGAGCAAGGACGACTTGCTTTCAAGTCAATTTTGAGAAGATTCTGGGGGCTTTGTGAGCTTCCTCTGGGGTTTTCAAAGCTGGAAAGAATCTTGGAAACCTGGAGAATCTGTCCCCAGTGCCTGTCTCAGCAGGCAGCATTGGTTTTCTGGGCAGGGGTCATCCCTTCTGTTTCTAATAGTTTGGGAGAGACTGGTCCAATGTAAGCAAGCTGCAGGGCTCCCTCTGTGATAGATGGATATGTCCAAAGGGTCATTCCTCCGATGTCTTTTAGACAACTTTTTATGCCAGGATGAACTGTTTTCTGGAGATGCCTCTCTATCTCCATTATCTGTCAAGGGGCTCTGAAAGACCAGCATAGACCAGACCTCTTGCTTTCAGATGGCTGAAATTGGAGAAGATAAATGGACACAATGAGTGGGCTCTTTCACAGCTCTATTCCCCCAAAATGGCAAGTGGCTGCATAGCACAGCACTACCTCTCCTTCAAAAACAAGCAGGGAAAGGGAGGAAGAGGAGTTTGAATGGGGCTGTCAGGAGAATTGCTTCTGATGTCAGTGTCACCTGTCACAACCTACCACGGTCATGGAAGACAAAGTATGATTCCTCCAGTGACACAGAAGAGCTCTTCCCCACGGCGCTTTTGGGACAAAGGCTGGGACCTCTCTAGTCTGCTGCACCAGATCCAGGCACTCGTGGTAAAAGTGAGTCACAGTGAGGGAAGCCTACATCTACCTGACACCTGAGAGGTTTTGGGGACAGTGTTTTATTGATACTGAACACACTTAAAATACAGGTCAGTCCTGGAGAGGAGCAGAGACAAGCAACCGCTTTCAAAGTGCTAACTGCACCTCCAGTGAGGTATCACTGGGAGATGACACTGTTTTCCACAAGGTAAGGAAAAAAAGGTATGTCCAAATCACTGCAAAGCAGAATGGGCTGCTTTTTTATCTTGCAATATTGTTGATGTTGGACTGAATCTGCTGCCTTAAAGTATAAATATAAAGACGCTGCTAAATCATCACTATTTCAGCAACTAATTAAGGGGTAATGCTCATGGTGCAGCAGCATATGAGGCAATAAACGGCTTTGGCGGCTGATTAAACGCTGGCACTGAGGCATTTAATTACAGCAAAAGCCAATTACCATGCACATATTCTGACACCATGGACATTACTCCTGTTCTATGACAGAACAAGGAAAGGCAATAAACCATGCTATAGAGGTGTATAGTACAAGACTCTCTAGCTTTGCCAGAGCCAGAACCCTTCCTCTCCACTGGCTCTGAGATGGGGGCTCAGACTGCCCATGGAAGGCTCAAAACACAGTCCCAGCATAAGAATTGCTTGTAATTTATAGGACTTATTTTAGATCTAGAAACAGAGCCAAATACTGCAGATCCTCCCTCTAGTAAGGTGCAGAAAATAATATTCCCACACTCAGGTTACAGGTGCATTTAAAGCCTCACCTTAACACATCATTAAGCATCAATGGGCAAGTCAGTGGCACTGATGGAAGAGGTTATGCATAGCCTTTTTTTTTCCTTTAGTTATTGCATTGCAGAAAGCATAATCAGTTACAAAACACCACATGCCATTCTTCAGCTAATTGATTTAAAAGCTGAATTCTGATTTTCACAGGCTTTCAGCTCTTGCACCATCCATTTGACTTAACCAATTCCACACCTCTTCAAATTAAGCCCTCACTCTCTTTAACCAGAAGTGAATTCTTCCTTTTGAAGGAGTTTCCTAGAGAAATTCTCTCTTAGAAAATCCTTGGCACGAAACCTTAGCCAGCCTTGGCATGCAAACCTGCCTCACGCTGGCATTAACAAGCCTCTTATTTAAATGTTGATGAGCTCTTTGCTGCCAGTTAGCAACGGGAAATGCAGTCTGTGTGTTAAACGAGAGCTGGGAATGACTTCCAAATACCAAAATGTTTGTTAAACTCTCGGCCCACCTCTTCCCTCCGTGGGGGTGGGAAGCTTCCCAGCAAATTGGCCCAATTTTGCACAGAAACTGCCAGGCAGGATCAGACCAAGGATCCCTCTCGTTCCATGGCCCAACTGGTACTGATGCCAGAAAGGTAATCCACAGTACTGCTGGTGTGGCGATCTGCCCCAGGGGACGTCACCCCGACCCCCATTCATTGGAGATGGTCTCACAATTTGAAGGCAGGCTTCCCCCACCATAGTGCGCTTTTGGATATACTTGTTTGATTTTAACCTTTATTGTTATACAGTGGGTATGGTGGCTGTTACCTGTACTGAGAGCTGATGAATCGCACCCCTAAACCTTTTTGGAGTCACTTGGTTCTCCACAGTTCTCTATAGAAATGTATTCCACAACCTGATTTTGATGACACCCACTAAAATTCCACCTGAGGCTATGGGAACAGCTTCTACTTGCTTGCCATCCCATGGAGACCAAATGCCTTGTTACCTCTAAACCAGGAATATCATGTATAGGAGAGCTCTTCTGTCCTTCTGGGACTGCTCTCTTTCACAGTGAGTCTGAAGTGAGTAAAATGATGAGATTCAAATACTAAATACCAGGCAAGGGAGTCTCCCCATATCCTTGTGTTACCTTTGCTGCTTTCAGAAATCAACACATTCCTCAGCCAAGGAACGTGTAAATTCTTTTGGCTATCACTCACTTTTGGATGAATCCCAGCTGCGCATATACACAATAGCTGGTTTCCTCAGTGTTTGAATGAACCAGAAAGGCTTTGTCTGCTAAAGATTGGAGCTTTCAATCCCATTTGTGGTACATTATACCATTCTGAAATAGCATCTGTGAGGTCCTCTAAACTGAACCACCACCAGATTTACAGCCACTGCAGAGGAGTTAGCAGGCTGGGTCCAAACAGCTATAAGCAGTAACCATATTCTCTTGACATAAATGCTTTCTCGGCAAAGTTGACCTGAGGAAGAATGTGTTGCTCATCTGAAGATCTCAGCTTGTTCATTTATTCAGAGAATGTCTTCACTTCAGAGCTTAAAGAGATGAGCTTCAGTGCTGAGAGCCAAAGACATGCTTCTTGTCATTGCAGAGCTGGTGACAGCTACTCAGACAGGGAGTTTCCTGTGTTATGTCCACACATCCACAAGGTAAAATGTGAGGGATTTGAGTTGTTCAGCATCATGGAATGGGCAAGGCAGTTCAACTGTGCAAAATCGTTCACTCAGACCTCTGCCCAGAGGATGATCAGGACCTCAATGGAAACTCAGCAGAGAGAACAGCAAAACCGTGCATGTTCTCAGTTTTTAACCTCTCTGCTGCCTTGAAGAGCACTTGAAACATCTTGGCAAAGCTGCAACTGCAGGGCCAAAATAGGATGCTCAAAAAGTCTTCCCCGGGGAGCCTATTCTCGGATCACTTCCAGTCTGTTGGTCACCTGTGCTCTCTAATGCCGGCCAAACTCAGGGGAGTTATCACACTTACCACCCTCATTGGAAACAGCTGGGGGAATGGCTGTTTGTTGTCAGTTGTCCTGGGGAAGTGCAGGAAGCCAACTGAGATGGAGAAGGTTTTGCTTGATGCTGTGCAGACATGGCCAGTGACAGCCCAGTCTAAGTAGGCAGGACACATGACAGCGCTGCCAACTCAAGCTGCCAGAGCCCTGTGTTTATGTGAAATTCTTGGCTTTCATTTAAAATAATAATAATCATAATAAAAAAAATCTGACCCGCTCAATTGGAAATATGATCCCTGAAGAGTCAGAAACCACAAGGCCATTCAAAAAGGCCCATAATTCATATGTGTATGCTTATAGCTCTTGATTTTTAAGCCAAAATCATGGTGTTTGGAGGCCTAGCTCGAGACTTATGAATTCCTAGAGGCTGACAGTACGAAGTGGGGAAAGGGCAAAATTAGCACATGGGAAAAAGGAGAGTTGCCAAAGGTATGACGGCAGGTCAGTGGGAGAGCCAGGCCTCCTGCCTCCTCACCCCATGTACTAGCCACATTGCCTGGCCTCCTTCCCCAAAGGAAATTAAGAGTCCTTAAAGCAATCCTGGCTATTTTAGTCTTGTGTTTCCATTTTCCTTTTGATGCTCTTTATTTTCAGCAACACGCAGATATTGCAGCATCCTGCTGCTCCCTATGGGGTATTATTCCATCTATGGGGCTCACGGCCATGGTACTGTGTGCTGATGACAGCTGTGGGAGTTTGCAAGTAACTTAACATTTGCATACCATGAATATGCAGCTGTGATCATGGCCCAGTTCTCTGTGCAGCCAGCCTGTGCACGTGTGCCAGGGACAGCAGCATCCTGCATGAGTCTAGATCCCAGGAGACAGCAGTTCCTGGTGCCTTGGGTGACGTTTTTGTGTATGACTGGCTGTTTATAATCACAAACACCTGGATAACCAGCTTTCTGTTCATTACCCTGGGAAAATTGGCCTTACTTTTAATCACAGCAAAAATCAGGGTCTTCCTGGTTGAGTAGCAATCATCCCTACCTGAGCCGTTTCCAGGATCTGATACCTGCCCACAAGCAGAGCATGGAAACCTCCTGGCACAGCGTGCAGTACTGGCCAAGGGCAGAGCCTGCCAGCAGCTCCTCTGCCTGTCATACTGACTTCTAATTTCTGTTTACACCAGCACAATGTCAAACATTGCAGCAGCAGCTCTGGTGGAAGGTGAGTCTCTTAGAATGGAGATGTTGCTTCCTCTGCTGACGCCTCTCTAATAACGCCAAGATGCTTTTCTAACTAATTAATTACAGGGCTTTGGCTGAGTCTCTGTAATGATTCCCATCTTCCTGCTGCTGCTGTGCAATCAGCACTACTTGCAGAGCTGTTCAGAGCAACACTGATGCCATCAGAGCAGACAGATGAACGATATGGGGTGGGGAGGGATTGTTTTTTATTTTAAGCCAGTTGTACTGTGAGCTTCTTGACTTTCTGTTCTCTGATGTACTTTCCTGGAGAAGAGGATAAAGGCATGGGAGGCAGGTAGCTCTAGCAGCTCTTTAGCCCTGACCAAGATTACTGTCTCAGGGGAAAACCTTATGCAAAGTGTAAATAGTTCTCACCTTCTCATTAAAAAGCCATAAGCTGCTCAAGGTCCAGCTTGTGTGTGCATCCAGTTGACTTGGTGGATCAGGAAAAAAATTGAGGCTGCAGTCTGGAAACTTTGTTCCTGTACCCTCATTATTGAGACTGGCTCTAGGTGGAAGGGTCTGGTCAGAGTCAGTGCTCCAGAGCCCAACTCTTATTTATGCCGTGATAACACATAGTTGTAGTGCATAGCCTCTTATGCTTGTACAAAGAAAAAATACTTGTCCAAATATTGTAGACTCAGTAGACAAAGACTATTGCACGACTTGACTAGGCTAGACCAGATTACATCTATTCTATTTATTATATTACAGCATAATGGTGTGAAAGGGTGATTTTCAGCTGTCAAGCCATAGTAGTTGCTAGTGCTACTTACTGACCACTTCATTAACTATCTTTTCATGTTGCAGTATACGCCACCTGCCCCAGTCTTGCCTAGTGCTTTACTGCAATGGCAACCACAATTCCTCACCTAAAAAAAATCATAAGCAGAGTAGAAAACGAAAGGCAGCAAGAGCAGGCAGCTGGGAGAGCAGCAAGTAAGCACAAAGGCAGCAGCCTCAGGAAACCAGCTCTTGAATGGCTGTGGGTTATTGCAGAACAAGATATCAGGAACAAATCAAAGGCAGATGCTGGTGTCCTGTTAGGCCCACTCTGGGAGATGCACAAAGAAATATGGTATTTTTCTGAGATAGATACGTGGGATGGAATAGGTACGTTAAAATCAACTTTCAGTTGTTTTTCTGTCAGTTTCTGGGTTTGGGTTTGGTTTTTTTTACTTTTTTACTTTTTCTGAACATCTGTATAGGTACTCCCATTTCAACCCCTGTGGCATGAGCCAAACAGAGGAGATGCAATGAAGTTTTTTGAGCTCTGTAATTAACAACTGGTCCCTTGAGCAGCAGAAGTGATTGAGCTGCTTTTCTATGGATCTGTGCCATATGTGAATTCTTTGCTAAGAAGGAGCGAATTCAGTCTCCAGTACTTTACTTACAAAAGGCCTTACTGAGGTATTTCTCTCTGACAAAACTGGGATGGAATCTAGTACCTTTAAGACCTATCCACCCCATTCCTTTCCCTCTAGCTCAAGGGAGTGAAATTGGTGAAGGAACCCTGAAGTTATCAGAGGGTGGGAAAGATGGCTGGTGGGGAAAAGCTGGCAAACAGATGAAAGTAGATAATGCCATTATGTATAATAAGAGACTCTTTGGAGTGGGGTGTATGTCTAAAAGGACACGAATTAAGGTCAGAGATCCATTTTCCTTCCTGGGGCACCTGTAACACCAAATAAATGTGTCACAGTGGCCTCCAGCACACCAGCTCACCAGCTGAAACTCCTGCTCCTGGTACAGCTCTTCCAAATACATTCCTGCTGCCAAGCATCCTAAAAGCCACCCCACTGCTATAGCCTCTACTCTAAGAACATCCAGAACGAAGCAAAAGTTCAACCACAAAGTGCTGTGACCTCCCCTCAGTGTAATCGAAAAATACTAGCAGCGCCTTTGTACTCACTTGAAGATGTGCTGAATTTGCATCTAATAAGAAGAGGCCTTTTAAGGAGCAAATAAATAAATAAATGGAGGAAACCTTCTCTTTGAGCTAATTTTAGGCACATCCATGCTGACAGCTGCTCTTCCCTGATATATCTCAGCCACATCCTGGAGGGGCCAGGGGGACTAAGCTCCGTTCATGCCACTGCAGCTGAGAAAAGGCCTTTGTTTGTTTTGCTTTTAAGGGACTGATGGTAGCTGGCTTTCCAGAGCCTCCGTTCATCCTGGTTTCCATTACAATGCAGGTAGGATCAGGGGAAAGGAGTCATGGTATTGTACTGGTGTCCAAGACGTACACAGGCCAGCAAGGGTTGCAATTGCCCATCATGGGGTATCAGGCTGAGGTTTGCACTCAGTGGCCTCTTCCCATGTTTCTAGCTGGAGAAGAAATCCCAGAGTGCTCAGATGTGAACCCTGGAGATATCCCAAACATTCAGTAAACAAGTCTGGCACACGGGGTCACCTTGGGGGAGAGAAGCCCTGATGGACTACAGATGTGCAAGAAACAACTCCAAGGAGGGGAGCGAGGCAGGACTTGCTCGTGTGAACCTCATGTTCAGCTGTCAGTGACTTGACAGATCTGGCTATACTTCTGGTGAGGCAGAGAGCTGTAGGGAAGGCTTCTTCCTCCTCTAAGCATGAAGTAAGCCAAAACCTGCTCCCACCATTGCTTTAGTCCTGGACTAACCCTTTCATCTCTCCACACTCAATCTCACAAGGCACTGTGTAGATGCATAAAGCCGAGATACGAAGAGTTGCAGCCCATATCTGCTTGGAGAGTGAGAAACAACATGGCATTGATACTGCTCTCTGGTCTTCACATGTAGGGTTGGTTTTTTTCCCCTGCTCAAATTAGAAACTCAGGACTTGTCTATCCTGGATGATTGTTTCATTTCCTCGTTGAAAAGGTGATTATCCCTTTAGTTCTCATAATTACCTAATCAGCAAAAATCAAATCAATCAATGTTAATTTCAACCCTAATAAATATTCTCTGGTATTCTATACATTTATGTATATCTCAAAACTCATACAAATTTAAACGAAAATATGATTTCACAAGTCAAACCAACTTGCTCAGCATCAGGTTCAGCAGAGTGCCATGCATCCTGCGAGCACACAGGGAGGGGACTGCATGTGACATCGGGAAGCTGAACAAACACGACTTGAAACCAGGATGGGAATGGCAGATGCATAGCAAGAGGTCACCTGGTCCATACCCTGCTGCCACAGGATGGGACCAGCTGGACCCTGACTAGCCCAGACAGATGTTTGCCTCTGCCCTGTTGTTGAAAGCATTTGAGGATACAGACATCCCAGTCTCCCTAGGCAATCTTTTCAGTGCTTAACAGTGCTTTTTATTTGAGACATTCAGAAATCCTGACAAAGTTAAACCTTCCTTGATGCATTTTAAGCTTATTGTCTCCTGCCCTGCCCACGCTGGACAAATAAACAGTACTTGACCTGTATGACTTCTTCCTCTGGCGGGTGGATCTGGGGATGATGTTGAACAGTGAGAAACTGAGCCTGGACTGGCTGTAGTCATTGCACAAAAACTGCCTGACAGTCTCTGTGAGTCGGTAAATTCAGGAGACAGCTGTAATGGGACCAAGGCCTTCACTAGCCCCCTAAAACCACAAAAACTCTCAGCTTTTGGGATGAGGTTCCCCACTCAGGACAAGTCACACAAGGGACCCAGCTAGTGCATGCCTGGCTTGACCTGCTCCATAAATAGGGCTGGAACATTTCTCTGTCTTTATACATGTTGGCCTTGATGCTTGTTCACTGCTGTGGTTTCTACTCCAGCACAGATCTATGCGGAAAGAGAAGGTAGCAGGAACTTAGCAGTCACCCACCTGCTATTATTTATCCCCATAAGTGCTCAAATGCTTGTACTGGCATTGGTAATAGCAGCAATACTTAAATTGTAATTGTCCCAACTTAAGTATTCCAGATGCTGAGATGCCTCTGGCGATTTCTTCCCCATTTGCACGCCATCATCATCTGTGCCCTCCCTGCTGACTGAAAGTTGCTCCACTTGCAAACAGCTCTGCTGGGCAGCAAAATGGCAGGCGTGTTGGGCCAGGGCTCCTGTTTCATGCTGGGTCGTGCAACATCTAACACAGTGTGCTGTGACGTGGGTTCATCTCCATAGCAAGGCACCTGCTGTGGGAGGATCTGAGCCAGACAAAGAGGGTAAGGCTAACTTTGCTGGAAAACTGAGACTTCACGTATGCCTCCACACAGCTCCTCTTGTAAGGGTACTCCTGTGGAGGAGCTGCTCCTTCCTTCCTGCAGCCTGTGCCCTCCTCCCAGCTGTCCTGCATTGCAGGACTGTGTCTGGACCTTCTCATCCTTTGGAGGAGTCTGATGTGCGGCTTAGATGCCGGTAGGGTTGCATGTTTGTGGTTTGCCTAAGCTTATCTTTTAGAGGATGCTTTGGCCCTTGATGACTCTCTCTGTGGGGCTGGCCTTGAGGACAGATGCTTAGCAGTGAAGTAGCACAGTGCCAGATTTTTAGATGCCGGCATTTAATGTGGTTTTTGAGGAAGTTCCTCTCCACAGAAACACACTTGGGTTTTTTCAGGACTTCCCTGAGCAACTCCTGGTGCAGGTAAAGCCGACTCATCTCTTCCTCAGGCTGCAGCTGGTAACAGATCCTCCTAATGCCACGTCTGTCAAAACAGTGAGCAGTCATGGCTTCCCAGCACCCAGCCCCTGCATGGCAGATGGAGCTGAGCAAGGGGCAGTTTTGTGCTGTTTCATGTCTTTCAAGGAAATAATTCCTGAAGAGGAGGGAGGGCTCTGCTCCAAGGAGATAAGCAGTCCCGTTGACCAGCCGCAAGTGTACTGGCAGCACTAGAAGAGACCTCCCCACGTTGGTGCCCTACAACAGCAGGCTGTGCCCTGGAGAAGCCAGGCTGTAGCAGGAGAGGCAACATGGGAGCAGGCAGATATGGCACAAGTAGGATGAGAAAGGGAACGAGTTGAGATTGGGAACATGATGCAGAAGCATGGCTATATCTGAGATGAGCAGCAGAAGAGGAATGGCACTGAGTGAGCTGCTACAGCAGTGTGGGGCTGGGGGAGAAGAGTCCAAGGCTGGGACGTCTGTGAGGAATATGCTGGGACCAAGTGGAGCTGACAGATTCAGGAGGGTGGGAAGGAAGGAAGCCCAGGCCTTGCAAAGATTGAGGCTGATAAATGGCATGACCATGTGCCAAAGACTGTGCCCCAAGCGGAGAAAGGCTGTGGAAAGGCTGTGGCAGATCTTCAGGGCAGTGCAAGCAGCCCAGGGAGCTGCAGGTCTGGCTTGAAGCAGAGCAGCTGTGTGCAAGGTCCACAGCTGAACTAGCAGGAGACACTGCACAGAGGTAGGATGGAAAAGCTGTAATGGTGATGCCAGCCTGGGAGAAGGCTCCTCTCGGGTCAGGACTCCAAACTTCTAACATGTGAGGGTCTCTGGTTCAATGAACCACCTAGAAAGCAGTGTGGGTTTTATCAGAAACATGGCACAGAATGCCTGGGAGGGAAGGTTTGCAACGGCCAAGGGCACCTCAGTGCATGTAACGGACAAAGGATCTCAGCAGAGCTGCTGAGGAAGACCCCCATGGCTCAGGAGAGGACACCAAACTGTTCAGTGTGCAAAGGCTTTTGGGCACATGTGGAGTGTACGACCCTGTTGGCCTCTAGCAATAGCAATCACCTGCTACTAGTAGCTTTGGTAGCCCAGCCACTCTGTGAGCTGCAGGTTAACCCCTGCCGACAGAGCCTTTCCTGTGGTCTGACATTCCTCGCTTTGCTGTGCAAGTGATTGGATCTGGAGTAGTCAAGCTCCCCAAGCACAGTGCGTCTAAGCAGCATCTTTTGCCCTGTGTGAAAAAGATAAATAAAAGACCAGGCAGGAACTTCATCCTCTTCTTTCCCCTCACTCCCCATTTTCCTGGCTTAGCCCCTGTTCTTCTTGCGATATTGGACTCTCATTCAGAAAAGCTGCCTCAGTTCCCTAGCAGCATTTGTCCCGGGCACAAGGGCATCAGAAGCAGGAGCTTGACTGTTAGCGGATCCGGGAAGCGCAGGCCTGCACAGTCCCTAGGGGGGAATTATTTGCTGATTGCATCTGTTTCCCAGAAGCATCACTCCAATTTATCCTGGGATTCACTTTTTTATCCAGCAAATAAGCACCTTGGGAGCTTCATTTCCATCTCTAGTGTTAAATTTAGAAATGGTGCTTCCCCTTCTCCCACTCTCTCCCTGCCCCCTTCCCAACGGCTTCTGTATCTCCCCTCCAGCCCCCTCCCTCACCTCCAGCTCTCCCTCTTTGTCGCATTACAAAGTAATCTGAGATGCATTGGCTGAGCTCCAGGGAACAGAATGTACTTGGCAGGGAGAAGGGTCTTGATGTCTGCAAAATGTCGGGAAATGCAGCCAAGAGCTGCTAACTGGGTCATTAACCTCTAGAAGAAGAGCAAGTTGTGGAGCTGTGCTCTGTCTCCCTTCATCTCACCAATAAAAACGTCCCGGCAATGAGCGAGGGAAGAAGAGGTTTACAGCTTGAAGTCCTAAGCAGTCAATGCAACCACCCCTCCCTTCTCCTTACCCTCTCCCCCAGCACAGTATTAAAGCTTGTAAGTGGCCTTTTAAAAATCCAGGTCCCTGAGCAGCTGTCCCTTGGTGCTTGTAAAGAGGCTACTGGAGCAAACCAGCCACTTCCAGCAGTATGCTGCCCCTGTCATTCGTGTTTAGAGGGGCTCAAAGGAAGCTCCTTTTTGCAGTGTTGCAGCCCCCTGCAACCTTTGCACAAGTTGGAACTAGATGCTGCTATTGCCCCATGGACGTATGTACCCCCCTTTGCCACCTCCAGCATAGCTGTAGACGATGCTCCTGGCCATCCCATCTCCCATGAGTTGCCTTCCTCTGTTTGAAGCACTGGAAACAGGCAGAGCTGGCTGGTTCTCCTCCACGGGAAGGGATGCAGTGCTGCAAAACAGCAACTGAGAGGCCAAGGAGGGTCCTGAGCTAAGCGGCGCAGCCCATGTAACTCGGTGCAACTTGAAATAAAGCAAATCAGTTTGCCAGTGGCCGTGAAGGATCTGCAAGCTGGGAGGGGCTGGGTCCTCCTAAAAGAGGGGTCCTGGCCAAAGGCAGCCAAGGGGCAGGGGGAGTGCACTGCATCTCCAAAAATCCGTGTCTCCCACAACCCTTGGGGGCTGTTCAGTGAGCAGATCAGAGAGTGGAGGCTAGTGGAGGTAATGGGAGAGGGGAAGAAAGGTGTCACATTGTCAGAGGTACTTTGTTTCCATCCCTCTCCTCCTCAGGAGGAGATCCATCCTTAGAAGCCATATAGTTTGGCTGGCCAAGGACCCCACTGCTTACTTCTGTGCCTGGTGCCTTTATGTTGGGACCCC
>JANHGB010020439.1:0-22340 GCA_026283785.1 Coracopsis vasa
GACTGGTTATCGGTCAGCGAGTGGTGAGCAGTTGTATTCTCTTCCCTTGTTATTTCCTTTATCATTATTGTTATTGGTGGCAGCAGTAGTGATTTGTGTTATACCTTAGTTACTAAACTGTTCTTATCTCAACCCGTGGGGGTTACATTCTTTCGATTCTCCTCCCCATCCCTCTGGGAGCAGGGACTGGGGAAAAGGGGAGAGTGAGTGAAAGGCTTCAGGGTTCTTAGTTACTGGCTGGGCTTAAAACAGAACAGAACTGAATACATAGGGTCTTTAGAGAAGCCCAGGGAATGCTTGTGTTCATGTGGCTGTGTGTATGATTGGACGTGTGAGTCGTGGGGATTTCAAAGGATTTTAGAGGGCAAAGCAAAGACCTGGATCCCTGAGGCAGGGAATAAAGACTGCCTCTTGTGATTAAACACTTTCAGAACAGGCGTGAATTCAGCTTGGGTTTTAAGGGCAACTTCAACTTACTAATGTTAGACTCCAGTGTTTTTCTGATAAACCTTGTGAGCAAAAATCTGTGTCAGGTCCTGCAAATTCTTTTTCTCTAGGCCTTCTTCATGGTTCCTTTTCTCATAAGAAGATAAAGAACTAGAACTGGGAGCAGATGCTTGGCATGAATGAAAACTTGTCTTAACTATGGATAGTTGGTGATGGTAGCTAGTTACACAAAAATATCATTTTTTCATATTGTTTTAAATTGTTTTCCTTGAGTCAGCTTAATCTAACATTATCTCTGACTGCATGAGAAACAATTGCTGCTCCTTCTGGCCTGTCCTCTGAGGCTTTACACAATGGTGTATTGATTGACCTGTTCTTAAATTATCTTTGCAAATTAACTTGTGCTGTTTGTGCCTTGCAGAGCAGGATCACAACCAAGTGCCAAACCCACACCTGTGGTTCCATATAGAGTCCTTGCTGTGACAGCAGCACAGCGGGAGGTCACTCTTGACAGCTCTGCTTCCTCGATTTCCTTAGCAACATAGATGCACTGTTTCCCCTCTGGTTAAATCTTTTGAGTCTGAATTTTGTTAGAGATTTGTTCTGACAGTAAATCTGTAAATGTTTCGTTTGGATTCATATTAATTATTTTGAACTTGCAGGGCTTGTCGATGAGGCAGATTAGATTCAGATTTGATGGACAGCCAATTAGTGAAACAGACACACCTGCACAGGTATGAAAAATACTTTTACTGCAAATTGCTATACAAATATTTTGATATCTGCATGCAGATCAAAACTGCACCTCAAATGCTCTGTTACCAGTACTGGTTGGGAGTGGAGAGCTAAGTGCTTTTGTAACCACGTGTATTCAAAGCCTTGCATTTTCCATGTTACTCTAAACAGCTGGAGATGGAAGATGAAGACACTATTGATGTGTTCCAGCAGCAGACAGGTGGAGTGTGTTAAGACATGCCATCCTTTGGAGAAGAGGAGTTTAAGGATCCTCATCACACCCCACTCTCTCATCTGTCCTTGGATTTGCTATTAAATAGTAAACAAATGAACATGCCAATCACACAAGATCCTTTGAAACTTTAGAGGACGTTTACCAAAATTGCTTGTTGTCTTTGACGTACTGCGTGTGCAAGTCAAAACAGTATCTGCAGGGATTAATCTGTACCTTCAATTGGGCCAATTTGATTTAAGTCCAGATTAAGGAGTATGCATTGTCTGTCTGCTGTTACCTTTTTTGTTATTTCTTTCTTTTTTAATTTCTTTAAACCTGTGGCCTAAATATTCACCCATGTGTTAGGACATGGCGTGTTCATTCCTGGCTCTTGTCGGCCTTGCCCCTCTGTTTAGTTCTAACCATGTAAATAATTCAGTATACGTTCATGCCGCTGATGAGCGGAAAAGTTTCCTTTCAAGATATGCTGAAGAGAAGGAAAGGAGACGCTGGTTTTAAGGTTTTTAGTGTGTGTTCAAACACCGTTCTTTCAAAAGCTTTAAGGCTGTAACACAAGGCTGGTACATGCAGATACAATGCCTAGTATAGAGCTGGAGTTTAAAATACTGCAGATTTACATGTGCTTTGTCATATTATGATAAAGTCATCTGAAATACACTTTCTTAATGCAGGAAGGAGATGTGTCCTGAATTATTGTCAGAACCAGAGTTAGCAGAGCAGCTAGGACAAAAAACTAATGCTCCTGATAGAGCAGCAGTACTTTTTGTTGTGCAAGCTTATAAAAACAAGAAACCCATCACTGCATTGTCAGTGGTTTACTGAGTGTGGGGCAGAACCTGTTGCCTCCTGCTCCCTTCAGCATGGCTCTTATTTCTCAGTGGGTACTGCAAGCATGTGGCCTCAGGTTTCTTTGTAATACTTGTTTTTGGTAGATTAACTTGTTAAATTGAGATGGAAGCATCTTTCAATGTCACCAGGTTGTATGTGCAGAAGAGCCGTCAAGAACCTGATGAGCAAGAGAAGAGAGAAATGTGTGTACAGCTGTTCAAAATAACCATCTGTTCTAATGCCTCTCCAAACTTGACGAATTTTAAATGTGTTTGTGTGATGGGTTTGAGCTCTATGAGTGTGGAGCCAGTTCCAGATGAGTTTTTGCAAAGGCCAGGTTGTAGGTTGTCCACTGCTGCTCCGTGGGATCATTACCTGCCTTTTATATCCGCCCGACCCGTTTGGCCATGTTGGATCATCTCCCGCTTGCTGGGAATCTTGCTGGAAAAGCCCTTATTTTCTTTTTCATTTTCTTGTATATGGGCTGGGGTGGGACATCCTGTAGACCTCACTGTTTATTCACCGATTTGTACATTTATTTGTTTTCCTTTACTATTGTATACAGTAAATATAGTTTGGTACTCTGTCTCCTGCCTTACCCTTAATACGGCTGTGCTCCTCTCGCTTGGCTGCTCATTTCCCGTCTTCAGAGGAACGTGTACGAGGAACGTGTATGTGGCAGCAGCGCTTCAGACATGCACTTCAGAGTCTCAAGGTAGCAGAAGCACGTGGCTGGGTATAAACTTCTGGGGTTGCTTGTGCACCCTCCATCAGCTGCAAACCCAGCTCCCCGGGGAACTGCTGCACAGTACAACTTTGTGCACTCTTTATTGCCCCTTCCCCACGGAGCAGCTGCAGTGCCTCCGTCCGTGTCCGCAGCCCGTTTCCTGAGGGATCACCGCCAGGACCGGGAGTTTCCCACTTCCCTGTCGAGCCGCCAGCCAGAAGCTGAGGTGTTTGCTCCGGCTCCGCTGTGCGCATGCGCACCTCTGGCGCTCGGAGGACTAAGTGCGTACCATAGAGGAGGAGCGGGCAGCCGATCAGCCTCAAACCGTCCTCTCTAGCCGGCTTCCCGGCAGCTGCGGCGCCGCGCCATGGCGGGGACGGCGCTGAAGCGGTTGATGGCCGAGTACAAGCGTGAGTGAGGGCAGGGGCCGGCACCCCTTAGGGTTGCCGCTGCACCTCCTGACGGGATCCTTCTTAAAGCCTGTGAGGGACGCAGCCCGCGGGCCGCGCATGGGCGGTGGTGGGGTAGGCCGCAGGCCTCCCTGTCTGTGCGCCGCGGCGTTCCAGCAGGTGCTCGGCCCGCAGCGACACCCGGGGCAGGAGGTTAGGGCACACCGGGGTGGTTGGAGTGCGGCTGTGGGAGAGGGAGACACGGGCGGCACCGCTTCCCGCTGCCGGTTTGCTCTCCTTGCGCCGTGGCGGCAGGCGGCTGCCTCTCTGGGACACCGAGCGCTGTGTGTGCGTGGTTCGCATCTGCTTTCCCGTCTATCCTATTCTTTGGGGTTTTTTCCGGGTGAAATTTTCCAGGCGGAACAAACTGCGGCCACGGAAGTCTCTGTTGCAGAGCTATGTGGCCTTAATTAGAGGCGTTTGTCAAGCCTTTAGCGAAAGCGCAGCCGTTAATAGCAGATTTTAAACTTAAATTTAGTGGTCAATGTCAGACTTGTTTCTTTAGAAAGCTGCATGAGATGTGCCTTGCAGGTAGTGGTGAGCGGTGGCTGGATCCCCTGGGGACATCCCGTTTCTTCTGGGAGGGTGATCTGCTCCCCAGTGAGCTTGTGAGGTGTCCAGAGGTAGCTTTTTTGGCAGGAGATATTTTTTTCCCTTTTTGTTGACCCGATTGCCTTTGTCCTGTGATGTTGTAGCTTTTATTTAAGGCAAGGAAGTAGAATGGAGAAAAAAAATAAAGTGTTTGGTAGGGGAAGGATGGCATTGGGCTGCAGGAAGTGCCTACAAGAAATCTAAAGAGGGACTTTTTACAGGGGCCTGTAATGACAGGACGAGGGGGAATGGCTTTGAGCTGACAGAGGAGAGAGTTAGATTAGACGTTAGGAAGAAATTCTTCCCTATGAGGGTGGTGAGGCCCTGGCACAGGTTGCCCAGAGAAGCTGTGGCTGCCCCATCCCTGCAATGTTCAGGGCCAGGCTGGACAGGGCTTGCAGCAACCTAGTCTACTGGAAGGTGTCCCTGACCGTGGCAGGGATGAGCTTTAAGGTCCCTTCCAACCCAAACCGTTCTGTGATTCTGTGATAATGCTATGAACTGGCCTCCTGCTCTGGTGAAGGTCATTTCAGAGCTCCCAAGGTTGCCCAGGAATGAGGAGTTGTTTCTCATTTTACCATCACTTAGTGGAAGACTCCACCGTGTATAAAACAGTATTTATGGGCACATTTCCTGCCAGTATAGTACTTATTCTCAGCTGCTCTGCAGAGCGCAGGTCTCTGACCTGACGCATCACGCAGGTGTTTGCCAGGCTGGGACTGGCCTGGGCCCTGCTGCCTGGGTGCTGCCAGTAGCTCCTGGGGGTAGGGAGCAAACCCCACCGTGTGGTTATGCAGGTGAAGCTGGTGCTGACAGTATTTGATTGAAGCCTGCATTTTTCTGTTGTAATCCTGAAGCACAGACCTGAAAGCTGCAAAAATACTTGGCTCTACTTTTATGTGTTCTCTTAAATAAATCCCCTTAGTCCCAAAATCAAGATTTGATCCTTTGCTGTTGAGAAGCTGTGAGGTCTTACTAGAAAGTCTCATATGGATGAATTCTTTAGGAAAAAGTGATGTAAAGCAGCATCAAAAAGAATTTGATGTAGTGCTACAGGCAGACATTAAGTGAATCTTCTCTGTGTAGTTTCCCAGGATAGCATTTATAGTGAACTGAGAGATTTTGTTTGTGAATTATGTTAGTTCTGAGATTTCAGAATTCACTTTAAAAGTACCCCTTCATTGTACAGAACAGAACGTGACAGTGCTTCACTGAAGTGGGTGCTTCCTTTCCTTATTGCTTGGAGAGAGAGAGTTCTTGTGGGACTACAAGAAAGCTGCTGCACTGGTGTGGGTTGTGATGAGCTGCTGTCTCCAGGGGGAAGAGGGTTGAACATTTGCAGTAGGCCTCTGTAGCTGTCCCTGTTAAACCTGCTTTGAAAATGCTCTTTCATGAGCATAACACAAAATACCTCAGACACACATGGTGCCGTGTGTCTGTATGAGCTCGAGCTGCCTTGTGCCAATTGGATGCAAAACAGAGAAGAGAAAACAAAACAGAATTTGAGGCAGATTTATAAGAACAAGATTCTGGTTTCAAGCATCTTCAGTTCAGATGCTGTCAGACACTGAAGTGAGTATGTGCCCTTAATATTTCCCAGGTCTTGTGTGTTTAGTCACCTTGGGGATATGCTAAATTGATACAGTTTTTAGACAGCGTGCTGCTGAACTTCTCTGTTGAGAATGTGATCGGTCTTTTTATTAACTGCTTTAACAAGAGGGTTTTTTTTAGTTCTTCTCTTTTTGACTTAGGTGTAATTTGCCTCTAATGACTCCGTAATGAGCAGTGAAATTAAAAGGGAGGTGTTGATTGTGTGGGCTAAATCTGCCCCATGTTCCTAATAGAAGCATTGCACTTCAGTAGTGTCAGTTCTGTTTCATTCAGTCTCAGGTTACAAGCAAAGCTTCAAAGTAAGGTTTAGCTCCAGTGCTACAAGTTAGGACTTCATTGTGTTTCCATTTGGAAGCAAATTCGCTGACTGCATGCAGCAAAATTCCCCTGCAAACCAAACAGGATGCCTTGTGTAGGATGTGAAGATGGAAACCTCTCCAAATGCTCTCCAATGCTGAAGAGTGACACTGCTGTGAATCAGGTGGTGTGGGCTGCACCACCGTGAGCTCCTCCAGCATGCACCCAAGACATGTCTGAGCAGGGAGTTCCCCACAACAACAGGCATGGGGTCCCACGGCTCCAGGTGAACATGATGAAGCTGTGGTGACAGTGTGGCAGGAGGGCACCTCTGTGTATGACAGATCCATTCCCACCTCTGTTGTCCCACAGATCACAAGGTTCCACTCCTTGGAGGTTGTTTCCTAGACCCACAGTCACCAGTCAGGCATGGGTCAGGAGCTGCTGCATCCAGGGCTCCTGTAAAGTCTTTCTGCTGGTCTTGCCTGTCAGAGAAAGAGGATAGAGGGAGGTGGCTCGTGGCTCTGGCTTTGTGCAAGCCATCTCTCTCAAGTAGCTGGTGTAGTTTTGAGGATCCATGTTTCCCTGTAAACTGTGCTCCCATTTTCCCTTTGGAACAGCTCTAGAGAAATCACAGAGTAGGATGTGATCATCCATGTGGACAAGGAGTTTGTTCCTTCCTCAGTGACCAGGTATAGTAGCAGCCACTCAAAATCAAAGCTCATACGCCCCTGCGCTGCCCAGTTACCACTTTGCCTGATCCTTAAGAATGAAAACCTCTTTAGCACTTTGGTCAGTGGCACAGGGAAATCATGGGAAATCAGAGGGATTTTCTTCTTAGAGGGAGCCACAAGATGGAGCACAATGATTCCAGGAGCTCCTAGGTTTGCCATCTCCCTCTTTCTGTCTAAAAACATCAGCAAGAAAAGCTGTTAGAGATCCACTCTCAAGTGGGAAAAGCCTGCTCCTTAATACCAGGATGTAATGGGAAACGGTAACGCTGAGTTTCAGTCTGCTTGCTGTGCTTTTGAACTTCAATTGGAGAGCTTTGTGCCAAAGTTAATGGAATTCTTAATGAACAGAAGAGTTTTGCTATCTTTCCTGTCAGTGAATCTCAGCGTGGTTTTGAATCCAACAGTAATTTAGCTATTTTAAGACAAAATTCCATGTGCTGTTTCGTGCAGCACTGCCCACAGTTTCACATATAGCCTCATGGAAATGCCTCAGGTCAAGTGTCTCGTTTATCTGTTTGGGACTTCCCATATTCCCTGTTACTGCTTGTTTTCATGCATTGGAATGCATGTGGTGGTTCCTGTGGCTGTGTTTTATGTGTTATGCGCTCCTAGTTGTCCACAGGCCATCGGGTAGGGAACACCATTCTAGGTGAGCAAAACATATGGCCTTATTACTGTCACCTACTCCAGTCTGACACCGTCGGGGTGTCATCTCCTGCCACCAGTCCTGCCAGCTGCCTTGTGTCTTGCTTGGGGCTGGTGTTGAGCCCCATCAGGGACTGCAGGTCCACTGGGTGCCTGTGCATGGTTGAACTTCACCTCGCCAGCTGCTTACTACTCCACAGGACCTTGGAAACCAGAAGTTGATGGTCATTGCATTGGATAGTAGAAAAAAGGGTTATTATTTTATCAGCACACAGAGGGCTGGGCTTCAGCAGGCTTGAAATGAGGTACTGATGCTGAAGGTTATAGTATGAATTGGGAATTGTACTAGTTTCCTACAGAAAATGAGGATTGATGGATTCACACTTGCTGTGTACAGCCATGGCTGCTTTATTGCTGCTTTGTTTTTGATTCACCTATTCCAGGCCACACAGGGGGAGTTGGCTTGAATTCAGCAAAGAGAGCTGCTTGTCAAATCCTTGTTGCTTCGGCTTCTCCAACTTTCTGTGTCGCGTTGGGTTCTAGTGTCGAGATGCTGTCAAGTCTGAATTGGTGTAGAGAGGTTACAGGGTTACAACCTGTATTGTCTTCAGGCTGTTGAGTTTGTACCTGCAGATACTACAGTGGTCCAAAAGCAGTTTCCCATGCCTTTTTCTCTTCCTTCTCAGTTTTAAATTGTTGCCTGTGGGAAGACAGGAATTTTAGGAGCCCGAAAAAGCATGAAAAGACAAATAATTTTGCCTAGAAGACCATTGCATGAAGAAGTTACATTGTCAGCAGTGAGATTCTGGGTCTTTTTAATGGATAGTTTTGCCCAGTGGTGTCCTCAAGATTTTCTCCAAGTGTGTTTGCTGGTGGGGCTTCTGTGCTAAGCTTTGGCCACCCGAATGCTAGCCAAAATGGTCAGTTTTGCAGGTCATGTTAACCTTCCTTGTGTTTTGTTTTTACAGAGCTGACCCTGAACCCACCCGAGGGGATTGTAGCAGGTAAGGAGCTGAGCAGAGTTTGCGCATGGTGAAGTTGTAGCTTTGCATTGAGGTAACACTAAGCATTGTTTTGTTTTTATTTCATAGGTCCTGTGAATGAAGAGAACTTCTTTGAATGGGAAGCTCTGATTATGTGAGTTAATACAGTTTTGTATCCAAAATCAGCACTTGCGTGCTGTGATTAGCTTCCAGGAGAACAAGAATATAAAAAAATACCAGTTGTGCGTAACGTCAGTCTTGACCTTTGGGAATTTCTTTTCTGACCTGAACAGGGAATTATATTTGGAATTTAAAAAGTGTGACAGAGGCAGCATTGGGACTTAAGTCAGGTGTCATGATAATAAGCAACATAGAATCACAAAGTTGTTTGGGTTGGAAGAAACCTTAAAGCTTACCCAGTTCCAGCCCCCTGCCATGGGCAGGGACACCTTCCACTAGACCAGGTTGCTCCAAGCTGCATCCAGCCTGGCCTTGAACACTGCAAGGGTTGGGGTAACCACACCTAAAGCATAAATAACTTGCAAACTTGACAGGAATCGTCATTTGGGCTCACTTGGATGTATGTTGCATGTATGAACACTGTAGGAAACAATGAATTGTTTGTAGATCACACAAACCTGTTGGGAACATTACTGGGCTGCAAATACAGGCTGTGCTTTTTTCATGTTTTAAGTGGAGCAAAGTACACAGATTATCAGGGATAGGAGAAAAAAAAAATCAGTGTCTAAAATGAGTTCACTTGCTCTTCAGTTGTTTTTTTCCAGAAAAATGGGGTGGGATTGAGCTGAGAAAGTAGTTCAACTAAAAAAAAAAATCTTGAATTTTGCACTTCATGAATCATCTGGTCATGTAAAGACATTGGGTGCAGTGGTTCTGGGTAGAAAGCTCTTTTCTTGGTGAATACCTCTGATCACTACCTTTTGTGGTTTGGTAGGTGACAAAGACTTCTTTACAAAGCTGTGTTCTCCCCTTCCACTCCCAAACTGATGGGTACAGTTGTTCATAGCAAAACTTGCCATGAAAAGACAAAATCTTCTTGCCCAGAATCTTACAAGTTGTCTTCTCTCTTGCTCGTACTGTTTCACTCATGCTGTGCCCTTCTTTGGAAAATTTGGGTACATGTAATAACTCGTGATCTTTACACAATCAGGTTCAAGAGCAGTAGTGGAGAAGAAAATAGACCTTTGTCACTTGGCTGTGACATATTACACACTACAGAATTAAAAGGTGAAGATGCTCTAAACAGCTAAGTCTGTGTTGAAGCTGATGATCTGTTGTTAGAGTAGATCCAGGCTCTGTATTTCATAACTCCTTTAGTAAGAGTTGGTGATTTCCTTTCCCTCAGCCAGTGCTAAGGAGCCTCTGCTTGCAGCATCCCTGCTGTGCTCTTAGCAGGTTTTCAGTGCAACCACCAGTGCTGACTTACGAGATTCTCAACTAATGTGGGTGGCAGAATTTCCCTATCTCCTCTATTAGCTTGGAGCATGTTGTCTTGGGATGAAAAACAAGATTTCTTTGTCTTGGGGTCAGGCATACAACCAGTACAAAAGCTTCCCGAGCTGTAACATATCACCTATTCCACACAAGCTGGCTGCGTGGGTGATCCTCCTTTATGGCAAACATGAGCCTCTGAGTTATTTTAGGTCTGGTAAATGGAGGTTTGGATTACCACTGCTTGTTTGCTGATTGATATGAGGAGTTGGCAAATGCCTCTGCTTATTTTCAGCAATTTATTCTGTAATAAACAGATTGTACTTCCTGGGAGCTTAGTCCCCTGAAAATAAACACCAGGCATGGAAACTGGTGTCAGGCAACAAATTACCTAAGAGTTTGGCTGCAGGGTCTTATGCTTTTTCTTTCTGCAAGTGGGATGTCTCTTCTGAGATACGCGTTTTGTGATGTACCAAATTTGAGTTCAGACAGCTGTGCATTGCTTAGAGTTTAGAAATCCCAGAGAATTTAATGAACTTCTTGGAATATGGAAGGAAATTCCTGCCTATTGGTACCTTCTCCTAGCAGAGGCTATGTGGTTAAGTAGAGCTTTCATGGGGGACACACAGAAGTACTTTTGCATTTGTTTCATTACCTAGAAAATACTTTTTCTTATGTTTCCCATAACAAATTCTTAAACAGAGGAGCTGCTTGCAGACTTGAAAGCCCTTTAAAGTGCTGAGTGTTGAGCTTCAGGCCTTTGTCAGCGCAAAGTGAGAGGCGGAGGCACTTTCATTTTGGTTTCTGTATTGTGTGTGTCATATTAAATTATATTTTAAGATCTGCTAAATTCTGAAGCTGTGGTACAATAGAAACATGTTTACCCTAAACATGTTTGGTTACTTTCATCTTTTTACACAACTCTAATAGTAGAAATGTTTGCATACATTTGAAAAGCAAGCTAAATGACTTGTTTGTGTTTGTCTGTGATTATCTTCTGTAATGTTTTGTAATCTCAAATGTGCTGTGTGAGATTCGGGGAATGAAAGAAGTAAGGGTGAGGAAATGAAGTAAAGCTGGCTTTAAGCTGTTAGACAGATGAAGTGCGAAAGGCAAGTGGTGTAGTAATGAAGAGAATACTTCTATTTTTTTTCTTTCACCCAATTTATGTAAACCTAGAGCACATGTAATGGCAACTAAATAAAAAAGAGACCTAAGAGAGAAAAGGCATTGCCCATTTATCAGTTCAGAGATGGGCTGGGTGATGTTACACGGATTATTGGAAGAGTTTGGCTCAGGGGTAGAGTAATGCTGTTTAAAATAATAGTAATAATAATTTGTATTTCTGGTCTTCTTGCCTGTAGTAGCACTGCTGGAGAAATATTAAACATACGCATGTTAAGGCTGATTGACATGTCTGAATGCTGGAACAGTTCTTATGCTCCCAAAGTGAGTATAATGGATCCAGAACTGAAAATACAATGTGAACTTTCTGAACAGTGGAGGTTTGGAGCCTGGCATGAAATACACCATTTTGATAAGACATCACACAGATGCTGAATTAGAGTATGTGAAAGCCAGATCTTTGCAGCAGGATGACTTGTGATGATAAATAGCTCCAGCATGTCAAGAGAGTTTAACATCGTAACAGTCATTACTGTAGCGCTGCACCATGTTGTGCAAGTTTGTGACTTCAGCGTTTCAAGACCAAGTTTTGTCCTCTTTGGTTGGCATATACAGGTGTGTGCTATTAACATTTATCCCCAAAAGACACAAACACCACAAAATTGTTAAGAACTTTATTAGCCTAAAGATTGTTTGAAAACTAAACAGGATAAATCGAAGTCAACTTACCAAAAACCTGTCTAGAAAAGGTAATTAGATATATGATTAGGCTTATGAATTTGTTTAGCATGGAATTCCCCTTTTCAGGATCTGGTGACTGTGGGTTTTGGTCTTTTTCCAGCATCTTTTTACAAATAAGAAACCATTTACAACTGTACGTGAAGCTGTGATTACAGAATTAATTGTCCTTGTCAGTGCGCTTTTCCCTCATATTTTGGCAGATATACCCACCATACTTTTCTTCCCCTTGCCTGAGTCAGCCAGCTTGTGGAGTTCAGAGTTTCTTATTTTCATGCTATGTCTTATGTCAGCAGAGTTGTTTGTCGTATCTCTCACACAACTAAGCAGCTTGGTTGTCTGGCAAGTCATCCTGTATTTGCGCTTAGAGTTGCCCCGACCGAGGTGCAGGACTTTGCTCTTGGCCTTGTTGAGCTTCTGAGGTTTGCCCAGGCCCACCTCTCCAGCCTGTTCAGTTTCCTCTGGATGGCGTCCCTGCCCTGCAGCGTGTCAACTACATCGCACAGCTTATTGCTGGCAAACTTGCTGAGGGTGCACTCAATCCCACTGTCCATGTCCATGTGCTTTGAAATCTTCGCAGAGCAGGTGGTGTGATTGCAAAAGGTTCTTTACTTCTCTGGCCCTGCCAATGTCCTTTTTGAACTGAAAGTGATGCTGTCAAGTTTAAATGTTGTGGCCTGAGTGTTTTGTAGTTGCAAATGCTGTCTTGGATCAGCTTTAATCATTTCTTTGAAGTTGATCCTGGCAGCACTGAATGGCTAAAACAAAAACATTTTGCTCACAGAATACAGGTCCTAAAATGGAGCACGTTGGGTTAATATATTTGACAGAAGAGCCCTTAAGGCTGTGTGTTTGCTCTCAAAACAGAACATGAGACACCCACCAGCTTTTCAATGGGTGTCTGTACATACTCTTAGAAGTTCAACAATAAGCCTTTAAAATGCAGCTGGAATTAAAATGTTCATGAAAAAATGCATTCAGATGCGAATTGAATCCTGACCAAATTAGGGAAAAGGCCAGAAGGGGATCAAAATGGTTGAGCTGGTTAAGCTTTCATTCTTGCTATATGTTCATGCATTCCTCTAATCTTACCTGCCAATGTCAATACTCAGGGTTAAATCATGGCGTTCTTGTGTTTATCTATCAGCCAAGTCTTTTGAATCCCAAAGTTCAGGAGAGTGAGCCTTCTAGGGCTTTAGGCTTTGCTGGGCTCAGTTTTCTTTTTCTGTAGGTTACCACTTGCAGGCTTAGCTGTTAGGAGTCCTTGAACTTTCGTGTTCTTTCTGACATGGAGAGTGTGCATTGTGCAGAGGAGAAAGCATTAATATATTCTTAAACCTTATTTCCCAGACAGTCTAACCCTCGTTTGAAAAGCTTTTTACCGAATACATAAGGTCTTCTTGGCTAAGATTTTCAAGTGGTGAAGCTTGTTTTGTACTTTCCGATCAAGGGAGATCATGTTTGTGTTATAACTTCCACATGGTGCATCAAGTTTTAATAAATCATGGCTAAGAAAATTTTTTGCTCACTTTCCAAAAACGTTTTACATAGGGAGGGTGAAATACTTGTCTTTATATTCTCAACTTCATTGCACTTTGAACTAGATGGTGAACACAAGGAAATGTTTCTACAGGAACCCTGATGAAGCCATTTGTTCTCTGTGTGCATTTAAGGGTGTGCAAACTAAGTACCTAAAGTCTGCAAAGAGACATTGTTGTCCTGCATCTAGCAATTATGGTCCCTGAGCTTTGTTTTTATTTTCATAAAGCATTGTCGTGGGGTGTTTTCATCAGCCAGTGATAAGTGTTGATGGGTGGTTGTGCTCGAAACTGGCAGCTTGAATCTCTGTGGGTTTTATAAATTATTTTTGAGCTATAGCATTTGACATCTCTGTCTTGTGCAGCATAACAGTATCTTCAAAGGCACAGGAGTCCCACACCTGCCTCTGCGTTCTCTTGACGTGCAGATGCTCAAATCCTGGAACATGCCTTGGAGCCAGATACTCCAATTTTATCCAGACACACCCTGCTAATTAAGCAGTGTTGTGACCTTCCTAGTAATTTAGTGTGCAAGCTTTGATTTCCCCCTTCCCTCCCAAGCCCCATATTTGGATTTAAGTTTATGAGGTGTGGGGTAAGAGTGCATTAACTCTTTGTTTTCTGAAGGAGATTGATGTGACCCAAACCTCACATGTCTCATTAGACAAGAACTTGGGTGAAAGAAGTATTTAAAACTGTGATGATTAGCCTTTTATCTGTTTCTAGGGGTCCAGAAGACACCTGTTTCGAGTATGGGGTGTTCCCTGCTGTTCTGAGCTTCCCACTCGACTATCCGTTAAGTCCTCCGAAGATGAGGTTCACGTGTGAGATGTTCCATCCAAACAGTAAGTCTGATGCAGCAGGACACGTGGGGAAGTGAGTTGCTTGTGCACCTTAAAACCTGACTTTTGCAGCAGGAGGGCTGGCATCCTTACCAAGGGTGATTCTCTCTCAGGTTTAGCAATATTTCTGATGGTACATACAGAGTGCTCTGTTCAAGCAGATGACACATTTGCAGGTATTTAGTATTAACGCTTTGCTGGCCTTTTCTCTGCAATTCTCATGGTGACAAAATTATCTTAAGACTTTTCAGTGGAAGTAATTGAAGGGGCTGGATCTGTATTCTAGGCTATTAGGCCTCTGCCACTTGAGAGCAATAAAACAAAAATGCTGCCTTCCTGCCTAGTGTTTCCTTCCCAGCTGACATTCCTGCACTTGCATAACACAAGTCTTAATCTCAGCTGGAAATCAATTTATTTCATCCTATTCCAAGGAGTTTGCAATTTCTTGAAGTTCTGTTCTTCCCTCCTCAGAGTACCACTGATGCAGAGCCTTACCCATTTAGTCCACATCTTTCTGTTCTCCTATGAAGAACACACCTGCATATCACAGCGTAGAACTGTGCGGACATGCCCAAGGCAGTATAACATCACCTCTGAAGCTCTGATGTCTGTAGCAGTGCAAAGTTTGGCACCTGGAAGCAGTGTGGCTGCATTGGCACCTTGCTCCAGCTGGACTCATTCACCCAAACTTCTTGGCAGGGCTGGTCTCCGTGAGAAAATCCATGTCCACACAATACTCTGCAGCTCCAGTTTTGGCCTTGGCTTGAGGTTTGCTGCTGGCAGCTGCTTTGTGCACAGCATAGGAGGGAGGAGTGGGGTGTGGAGAGGCACAAACTGCCTGACTCTCATGTGTTACATGTGAGTGCTTCCTTAGTGGGGTTTACTGGAATATACTGGATGGTCAGCCTAGCTCTTTAAAGTCCTGTGATTCTGGGTGATGTTAATCTAAAATTGAGATCACCAAAAGTAGACTCTAGAATTGTGCTTCTCAGGTGGGGTTGCGATGGTCTGGTTCTACCCGGACAGACTGTAGAAATGGGTGGCTTAAGTGCGTACTCCTCCACCTCTAAGGAATTGCAAGGATAATGTTTAAGAAGTCTGCTGTGTTCCCTTATCTTTGCAGTTTGTGTTGTGTACATGGGGAACTGAGACACCACAGAGCTATCTTCTCTTAAAATGATGTTCGTGGATGCTCTCGTGAAGATAACTTCAAGTCTTACATGAGCATTTAGTGACAGTCGGAAGATGAGTACATCAGAGGAATCAATCTTTGCTGTCTTTGACTGTGCTGCTGTGGTCCAGCTGTTTTAAATGAGGCTCTGCATAAAAACATTAGAGTAACCTACAAATTAAATACCTTCTACCAGTGTGTTCTTAACTTGCAAGGAGAAGTGCTGATTCAGCACATGCTGTTTTTACCTCTTCCAGCTATGGCTAGACCAGCTCCAGTCCCCAGCCTGGGGCTGCAGGAGGGAACGTAAATAAAAGTCTTCCAAAGTGCTTACATGTTGCAGGCTTGTGCAGACATTAGCTGAATGAATGGAAAGAACTGAAAATGAGCACAACTGCTTCCAGCAGTTACTCCCTCTTTCTGCTTTGTGTTGTTTTCCTGGCAGTGGCACAGGTTGGTCACCCAAGGAATGGAAGCACTGAAAGTACTGGGCTGAAGTTGTCCTTCCTTGGGAGGCTGCAGCTTTAGGCCATGTTGCTAAAGCAGTGTTTCAAACTCTATTCTCTCTGTGTTGCCTCTTCAAGCTTTCTTTGCCCTCATTATCAAGTCAGCGGAGCCCAGTGTCTCTGAAGATGACTTGTACTGTTGCAGATGCTTTGCTTGCGCTAAAGGTGGGAGGGGAAAGTGGCTGTATCCTTAATTGATAGGTTACCTTGTTTCCAGGCAATTTAATCCTGCTGAGCTTTAAGCAAAATTAAAAGCAGTAGTCTGAACTATTCTGGTTGCACCTCCATAATGTTCAAAATAGGATCAATTATATTGCTTATAGCATACCAATTTTCCTCTTTGCTGCAGCAGAGTGGATTTGCTTAATTCTTTTTACAGTCTCAATCTAGTGAAGGACTCCAACATGCATTCAGTGCTGTGTGACTGTTGTCCTTTGATTTAAAGAGGACTGGTTACCTACGTGGAACTGTGTCTATGCATAAATACTTGCGTTGTTCCACCAGGCTGCATCACTTATTTTTTCCACAGATCCTGTCACTGGTTATTAAATGACAAAAGTGCTCCCAGCAGGCTTCTGCTGGGGAAGAATGACTCAAGTTTGTCAGATTTGCTTAAAGGAGATTTTTACTAGATTTCTGTCAGATTTTGTGTCCTCTTGCCTTTGGAAGAGGCTTGGCTTCAGTCATAGGAAGGCCAAGTCCAAATGCTAATCTCTGCTAAAGATCTGGAGAGGCCAAGTATTTCCACTGAGTAACAATCAATCCCCTGTACTTTCTCGTGCAGTTTACCCAGATGGGAGAGTTTGCATCTCTATTCTTCATGCTCCTGGGGATGATCCCATGGGATATGAAAGCAGTGCTGAGCGGTGGAGTCCAGTGCAGAGTGTGGAAAAGATCCTCTTGTCAGTTGTTAGCATGCTGGCAGGTAAGGACTGCTGTTTTATTAGCAGTAGCTCAGATAGCAGTTACTGAGTTAGCTAGAGCTGCTTCTTGCTGTTTGATGTTTTTTAAGTGAGCAAAGGGCATTTAAAGCTGCTCAGCAGCAGCGGATCAGATGGTGATGGTCAGGTGGGTCCAGAGGCTCCCCAGGTTGCCTGCTCCTGCACAAAACCTGGGCTTCATCTTTGTATTTGTCTATGATGTCCATTCAACTCTTGCAGATTGTAAAGGTATTGATTACAGCCTGTGTTGGATTTGGCTTTAGAAACTGATTGAGCCAGATCTAACCAGTAGGGTGAACTGGAGTCCATGGGAGATTAACAAGCCAGCACCCTCCATTTCTGTTTGTTATTTCTCATGTACCCCATTCTGCCATCTGTGGTTCAGAGGAAGGCTTCTTCAGAAGAGGGGTGGGGTGAAAAAACTTCTTGTACAACCTTTTAAATGGCTTTCCCTAAATCCAGCAAGGGCTGTGGTTCAGCTCTGTTGTGTAGCGCTCCCTGAAAGATGCATCTGTTTCCACATAGTGGACAGAGCCACTGAACTGCCTGAAAAGAACAGAGATGTGTCCCTCAGAATCAGTTTTGAATGATAAAGGATTTTAGACATCTACTGTCTTTTAAGGGCAGGCCATCAGCATTGTCCACTGTGTCTCTTAACTGTGGGGGTGATAAGGCACTGGCACAGGTTGCTCAGAGAAGCTGTGGCTGCCCCATCCCTGGCAGTGTTCAGGGCTAGGCTGGACGGGGCTTGGAGGAACCTGGGCTAGTGGAAGATGCACCTTCCCATGGCATGGGGTTGGAACTGGATGAGCTTTAAGGTTCCTTCCGACCAAAACCAGTCTGGGATTCTGTGATTGAATCAAGAAAGATAAGAGCCCAAAATGTCTGCTATGAGCTAGGTTAGGGTGGATTTGGACTAGTGCGTGAAGCAAAGTGGGTAGAGCATATTCCATCTTAGTGATTTGTGTAATCCTGTCGACAGTTGTCCCGCTGTATGCTGACCATGAGCCTAATGAATCCCATGTTGCAGCTTACCTGTAGAAAATTAAGTGTTGGAATCATGGGGGTTTAGTGTATTTTGTAAAATGCCCTGAAATCCTCGAATGAAAGATGTTACAGAAATGAAAGCGTTTTATGGGTTTTCTTGGTCTGTTTCGTTGTTTTTTAATAGAACAAGCTATTCCAAAGTGTGACAGAGCCTGTTTGGGTGGCCTGGTAGGGAGGGCTTTGTGTCTGTGAAGCTGCAAAACCAGAAAGAGACATTTTGCAGGGAGCAGCATGCAGTTTTACACCCCCGTGACAGCACTGGTGGTGCCTTATTGTGGTGTTCCGTGTGCATGCTGGGGCTCAGCTGCTGAGAGCATAAACAAAAGAAAGTATTGCTCCTCTGCCACTTGTCTCTACCTAAATTTGACCTTGCTGTGATATTCTCTTGTCATCAGTTCAGTCAGAACCATTTGGGAATCCAGTGGCTGTCACTGGATTTTCTTTCTAGTGATGTTTCTTTAGTTCCAAGCAGGGGAAGCATGTCGGAGCCACAGGGAAGTGGCAGTACAGAGGCATTATTGAAGAAGCGAGAGGGTCTTGCTCCATTGCCTGCCTGTCCACCTACCTTTCAGTCTTTCTCGTTTCAGAGCCAAATGATGAAAGTGGAGCCAATGTAGATGCCTCCAAGATGTGGCGGGAAGACAGAGAACAGTTTAACAAAATTGCCAAGCAGATTGTGCAGAAGTCACTTGGACTTTAAGCTCACAAAGAGACTGAAGTGTTTTGTATTCCTCTTCACCTGAAAATGAGCAGTGCTCAGTGCTGGTACCAAAAAGGAAAACTTTGCAAAACTATTGGCCTAATTCTTCTTATCATTTGTTATTTATTTACCATCTCTTTTCTTCTTCCACTGCTCCAGAGAAGCCTCTAGTTCACTCACTACATTGTGTGCAAGAGGAATTTAATACTAGGGGAAAATACAGAGACAATGCTATTTCAAAGGCTGCTTGTTGCTACCTCACTTTACGATATGGAAAGCTTGGAGACTTTGCAATCTGCAGCCCACCTTTGCCAACCTGCTGTTTGAGAACAGTGCTGGTTTGAATCACTTGCTGGAAGAATTAGTTGTATGTTTTTATAGGTAACATTGCATCTGGAGCACCAGTAGACAGGAAATAATCAATTTTATGATACTTATTAAGGACAGCATTTGCAGTCAGAACTTATATGAAGAGTATGGTTAGCAAGAGAGGCTATAAAACAAGGTTATAGTCAGGATGCATTTGGAAAGAAAGTGATTGTGCAGCATGTAACTGTAAGAGAAGATTTAAGGAGTTGTCAGTGACTGGCTGGGAGTCCCCTGTAACACTGTGAGTTTGTATTGAGCCTTTGAGTCAGTGTCTGCTTGGAAAGAAATCCCAAGAGCTGCTTTATTACTCCTTAAAGACACTCAGTTGTAACTTTACATTCAATTAGAGGTGCAAGATATAAAGTCTGGATTCTTAAACACTTCTGGTCACCATGGGCAAGGTAGGTCGTTGGCAGCCTGAAAATCCAGTGAGAATGTGTCTGCTCTGCTGGACATATAATAACATCTGCAGTAATGTCAGCTCCTCTTCTATTGACATTTGGGTGTTGAGAGGATAAGGCGCTACTGGCCTTTGCCATTGCAGCCCAGGTCACCTGTTCTTAAGTTCAATGGAGACGAACGTGATGAATTTTATAAAACTGAACTGTGATACTACTTCATGCTGCCTGCAGTTGTGTATTTAAATACGAGTCAGAGAAGAAACTGACTCTGTTTGCTGGAGGATGGGAGATGCAGGTTTTGAACTGCAGAATATTGTAGCCGACCACTGGTGTGGAGCATGTGGCAAAAATCCAGCTGCAAGGATCAGTTTGTAAAGCTGCTTAGAGGCCACTGGTGACTTTTGTGCTTTGCAAGTGAATTTCTTACGTAGGTCCAATTCTTCTCCAATTTACTACAAGCAATAACACACCCATTGATGTGTGTGACATGGAAGGAGTCACACCATGGAGAGAGCTTTACAGAGGTGATTGTGCGCTTGCGCCTGTGTGCAGCTCGTCAGTATTTATGCCTTGCAGTCTGTGCTGCATGTTCACATGCTGCAGATCACAGTATGCCATCGTTCTGCACCTCTGAAGTTTGTATTGCCACAGCTTGCTGATTTTACCTCCTTGTAGAAGTAATTCTTGCTTTGATGTAAGGGTGGGAGGGGGACTTGGTATAGTTTGGAAGCAGAAGTGATGAAATAGTGTTGTACCTAACTAGTATTTCAAGGTATACAGGAAAATGTAGCACTTCTATGCAGCCTGGGAGCATTGTTTGAATTGTAGTGGATGGAGTGTTGCTCCTGGGAGTACTGCAGCTGCTTTTGGAAGTGATGCTGGAGAGCTGTGAGCACCAGACAGCAAAGGATGGGTTCCACAGACATGGCAAACGTGGGCTTTCTTAAGTGCAGAGTATTCTATTCACATGTGCTCTCTCGTTATTTTATGATGGGATTTAGTCTGTATACTGAAAAATAAAGTGATTATATTTTCTCCTTTCATAGATGTATGCAAATATATTGCAGTGGGTGTTTTTATGGGTAACCAATTCTGACTTGGTCCAAAGGAGTGGAGAGTTTATTCTAACGCAGTTAAAAACACAGGGAGTGGTTTAGAGGAGTGGAAGATTTGACACAGTGGCTTGGGATTTCCAGGCAAGTGTCTCTTCTCTAATGATGGCGATGACTTGATAATTCAAAGAAAACTATAAAAACCTGACAGCTGGCAGACGTGATGCAGTTTGCTTCTTACAAAGAACTTGCTACGATCCTTGTACCTTGCCTAGGAAGGTCTGGTTATGGCAACAGGTGAATCCTGAAATGTAATACATCATTCAAAGTTTGCTGATATTAGCTCTCATATTCGAGGACAAACGTGAATTCCTGCCGAGAATTTCCGTAGTCCCCAAACCTCTGCTGCTTAGAAATAAAGTAGTTTATTTTTCAGTGACTGACAGGCAGTGGGCTTGGTAACTTGGGTGTTTTAAGCCACCCAGGGAGCATACATATGGGCAGTCTTGCAGGTGACAAAAAGTAAGCAGGTGTCTACCCCAGAGAGGTAAAGCTTGCCTTGTTGAGGTGAGAACTGTCCTGAGTGATGGCTGTTTGCATAGCTGGAACCGGGAGTGGGTGTTTGTGTTCATTGAAAGGCTTAAACATGACACCATGGTCGGTGTGTTGGATTCCTGGTTTGTTTGACTCACTGGACAGAAATAAAGTTTCATCCTCATTATTCCATAATAACCTGGATCCTCGTGACAGCACAAGGGTTCATCCTGCCCGACTCCGTGCCTGTGCTGTGCACCAAGAGGCTTTCACTGTGCAGGCAGCTTACTACAACTGTGAAACATCTGAGAGCAGTTAAAGCATGTAAAGCTGCCATGATCCCTGAAAGGCTTAATCCTCTCCCCTTGTGAAAGAGCACTGACATCGGCAGTGTGTGTAATACTAGCCAGTAGCAATGTTCTCCTGAGCAATGCCTTTTCTTCAGTCTGAGAGTTACTATAAGACAGGTTCCCTAGGGAGTGTCGTGGCTCTCAGGTGTTGCACATCCAGGTAAAGCATTCAAGATGTCTGAAAATCCCTTCTTCTGGATTATATTTACTTTAGGCTTTTATATTAAAAACCCCAAACCCCTTCAACAAAGCTGAGAAGTGCCAGGAACGTCCTCTTTAAAGCCTTTGTATGTACATACATCCGCACAGTTCTTCCCTTGGCAAGCGGGGCTGTGTCAGAACACACACAGCGGGACGCAAGACATTCATTAACTGTGTTTTGTGTGCCTGTGTGCATGCAGGCGGCTCTTTGAAAGCGCAAGATGCAGGGCGAGAGGCGTTGGAGCCACATGAAACAGCTGCAGCTTCGGGGCAGCGCCAGCCCCAGGCTGCTTTCCAGCTTGCTTTTTGGATGGAGCTGCATCATGAATGGAGGCAGTGCGCTGCCTTTGAGATGAAATGGTGAAAGCTCTGTCTAGAAGATCCTTGGTTTTCTACCTGAGGTTGTGTCTTCGTGAGGATGCTGTGTGTGTTTTACCCCTATGAGAATCAAAAAGAGAATCACCACCTCTGCCAGCACAGACCTGTATGTCCATCCCTGGTGCAAGCTGTGCTGCTGATCCTGGGATAGTCTAGGATGTGGGATTGGCGCGGCTTCTAGGAGGTAGCTCCAGAAAGGGGCAGCAGCTTTGTGCTTACGTCCCCTGTGTTGCTTCTCTCAACTTTCTCTGGCTTGGTGGAAGAAGAAAATCACTTTTCCCTTCAGCAAGCTGGGAGGAGGAGTGCGAGGTGAGGGATGCTGAGGGTCTTGCTGCCTGCTGGGGGGATGGGATGCTTGGGGAGTCTGGAGAACACCTGTAGTGTCTGGTTGGGATGTGCTGTCTGAACAGTGGCTGAACCCCTGCACCACCCCCAGTGGGGTGTCTGTTCTCATGCAGCCAGATCCCACCCAGTGCCACATGCATCGAAAGCACTACTGGGGTCACAGATCGGTGGTGCAAGGCTCCCTGGTGCTGCGGGGATGAAACTCAGCACTGGTGGGGAATTGCTCAAGCTTAATGCTTGGTGATCCTGCATAATGTGGTTGGTGCTGTCCCTTGGGAGCACGGGGCGGCCAGGACATCGGTGCCTTCCCTATGACTCCAGCTCCGGTGACCTTCCTGCCTATCCCAGGCCTGATCTCATGGCTGCCT
>JANHGB010020443.1:0-16313 GCA_026283785.1 Coracopsis vasa
AAAGAACATGGGCAAAAGTAGTACAATTTAAAAATTCTAGATCATCTGTGGAACAAAGCAACACAGAGAAAGACCTAGTATCTTTCATCAAGAAATAACAAGAGTGCTGTCATTGAGAAGGAAAAATCTGACAGATGTATTTGCTTCAATTCCAAGAAAATTGTTCAAATGAATCACTGAAATTACACATAGAAATGGTCATTTTCAAGATGACATCATGTATGGCCTGGCTCTGACTGTGCAATGCAATTTACTCTAAGAAAAGAGACAATTATACAAAGCTGTCTAAGCACTTAACATTTCTGTGTCAGCCAAGAATCCAAACTGGTCAAAGTACAGCAAAAGAGACGAACAGATTCTCCTGATTTGGCAAGCATCTCTTTTGTGCAGCCAGATACTGATAAATATTTCTCACATAAGCAAGCCTGAACCAAAAAGGGCCAACCATTAACACCTGAACATCTTTCCTGCTTATTCTTCTACCGTTGTTATGTCTATTTTGAATTAAAACCTACTCCTCTGATTTATTTCATACTCTGCCAACACTGCAAACCCTGGTGAAAAATTAATTCATTAACACCTGTAACTATCCTGGTTTCTTATGACATAAATGTTGGGATGCCCTAAGTTGGATGTGAACTTCTGTATTTCAGAGCATGCCCTGTTGGAAAAGCATGTTCAAAAAAACTCAGAGATTTCACAAAATTTATATATTTTTTTTTTAATAGCAAAACTGGTAAAGAAACCCAATTTGAAGCAGTCAACTTCACAAAAAAACTTAATCATTGCTAAATTCACCCAGAGTTTTTCTGGGACAGGATACAGTAGAAGCTAAAAGGACCCTGGTTTGGTGTATTATGAAAGTCAGAGTCTGAACGCACAGAAGTAATCAAAAGTGGTTAGCAAAACCAGGAGTTTCTAGGGGAAAGAATCTGCTTGACAGACAGAGTGAAACTAAGAAGAGATCTTTTTGCCATTTGTTGCTTCTATATTCAAAGAAAAAGACGGCAATATATTTCTTCCATTCCACCAAATGCAGGACTGCAACAAAGGGTAGGTGACACATCAATATTCAGGTTAATGGGGACAACCAGCCGACGCCCTAAACTCTCCTTAACTGCTTGTGCCAAAAGGATTTAAGAAGCAATGCAAAATACCTAGAAGTAACAACTTCATTAAATACAAACTACAGCAACACAGGCAAAAACGTACACATTCTGTACGCAGAAGCTTTAGAAAATGGCAGAAAACAAATATGAGTAGAATAATTCTACTTCAACAATTTCTGTGGAATAGAAGCATCTGTTAAATGTTTAGAAAATATTCAATACCTTTTGACTATTCTCTAGACTGACTCACTTGAAAAGCTCAAAATTCTCAGTGTGTGATCAGAAAGAAAACTACTACGCAGTTATGAGACCGACTAATCTTTACATCTGGAAAAACAAAATTTCTTTCTTAAGTGGTTAATAAAACAATACTGTAAAATTATTCTACTCTTTTTCATAGAATATTCTCTTTTCTTGGTAAAGAAAAACAAAAATACCTTTTGTTCATTCAGCAGGTCTGTAATAGTTTGTGACATTTCATCCAAACTCTGTGCTGCCTTTACCAGGTTATGTAGAGCACGTACATGCTGGTGAAGAGGTTCAAAGTCACAAAGTATGGGAACCCTTAAAAACAGAGTAAGATTAAATTTTTTTCCCACATTGTTGATCTAATATTCGAACATATTAAACTATTATGTGTATATTCCAACAAGACTAAGCTTCCCTTTGTATAAGATTTGTACTTTCTTAATTTCATCTATTTTACATGGAAAATCCACTAAGACTACCTGGTATATGTGTTTTAAATTAAGAACTTAAAAGCTTTTAAAGAGTAGATAATGATAAACACAGTGATAGGAAGCTAATATGTCAGTCTTTCCTTCTGAGGAAAATATTTACCAGTAGTACCTAGAGTTATAGCAACAGAAGGGAACTGATAGTGATTAGATCTGTAATTGAAGCACTTATGTTTGCAAATGACTCTATTCTTCTCTCCCTTTGGATTCCCTCCAATCCAGCTCTTCCTTTGAAGTAGATGTTAATTCTCAACTATTTTATTTTAATGACAGGTAATGTAAATTAAAAGACTGATTAATGTGTTGTGATCACATTGCAAGTGTTGCAAGATGAGCTTTCAACTGCAAGTTTTCTAAACCTTTGGAAACGCAACATTTATTTAATTTTGCTTGAGAGTTCATATATCCAGGATTTTTAATTTGTTCAGCAATAGCTCCACTGAAATCATGAATCAGGAGTTCATTTAGACTAACAATATAATAAAACCAGATTATACTTTAATGTATTTTGCATTCTCTATTCAATATACAGGGCAAGTGCTGCTAGTGTATTTTTGTAGAATTAAGATTTCAATAATCACTCAAACATATAATTTCAGAAAACTGCAGCACTGTAAGTAAACAGAAGCATCATTTTAATTATTCAGCTCAGTGGTTCAGGGCTGATAGAAAAGGTCTGTGCTAGGTCTTAAGTTTGCCTATTGCTTGCTCTTTAGATGTTAAATAAAAACACCAAAACTGTACTGCTCTAAAGTTTCTTCTGAGCCTCAGTGTCTACTACGGTGCACGACAGCTTTGATCACCCAAATCGCAAGTCTACCGCTATCATTAATATTTCCACCAAATGTAATCCTGAGCTCAGAAACCAGGAGGAACGAGACATAATCCTACCTCTACTGCCATCAAGTGGAAAGCTATATCACTACAGTTCAGACCAGCTGAACGAGTTTGGTAAGTGACTGGTGTTCTGAAAATACCAAGGCAAATTTCCTCCTAAACTCAGTCTAAACTTCCCAGGAAAGTATCCAAATTCTCTCAAACCCAAATGTCAGGCAAAAATCAGCAATATGATACCATGGTTTTCACCTTCTTCCTGCACAATCACTGAGGAGCAAGCCTCAGAGCGTAACAAGAGAAATTAAAATGGTACGTAAGTTGTACCATGATCAAATCCACTGTCAAGCTAACTAAACTCACTATACTTATTGTATACTTATTCCAGCAGCAATACCATAAGGATGGCCAGGAATTCTGAATCAAAAAGAACATCAGTAAAAAAATACAGGTGAAAAATGCAGTGAACTCAGCTCCTGTACAGAGCACCAATTAACAAGTATCAGGGTGATAGTGCTAGTGAACCTCACAGATGACAGCAGAGCATCCTCCTTTTGGATTTATCTTATCATCCTTTGTGGGATTATGGTGTTGGCACTAAAAAAAAGAAGGGAATCTCACCAAAATTCTATCTGCAGATGTCTTCTAGAAGAAGGATGATGGATACATACAGCATTTGATTGTGGTCAGAATGATAGCTGAATCTCCTCCTAAAGAGAACCTTAAGGAGAACTTGCTACTGCCCATTTCTTGCTCATTACCTTGGTTGGCATTTCTCCATCTGACTGCTACAGGTTTAAGATGTTTGACAGGTTTGAAAGCTCACTCTTAACAGTCAACTTATCCAGAAAGACATCTCCAAGTTCTAGGTAAGAAACTAATTCTGTCAGGTTGCTGAGAGACAAAACAGCAGCTTTCCTATTTACATTTGTATGTCTGCCTCATGGTTGGGACTTAAGAAACCTGGAAATAGAGCTTCTGCTCAAAATGATGGGACTTCCATAGACAGCAGAGGCACTTAGAGAATACAGTTCTCATAAAATCAGCCTGTCAGAGACAAAGCAATAAGTGAATACAGGGGATGTCTGAGCTAAAGACATTTATTTTATTTGCTCCAGAATATCACTTAACAAAGAGCAAATGGGGAGGGAGGAAAAAAATCAATCTAGTTCTGATCTGACAATTTTTTCCTTTTTGTTTTAGCTATGAGGCAGAGAGGAAAGTTCAAAATCTTTAACATCTCAATACAGAATGCATGCGTTAAAATTATCTGAGCTTGAATACATGAAGCATATAGATAATATGTAACTGCATTAAGTCAGTGAAGACCATTGCTTAAGAATGGTTTCAGCTCAAAAAATATCCCTGTCTTTTCCTCATGAATAATTAACTTGGGGGGCAGAGAAGAGGGAAACAAATGGGGTGTTATTAGGTGGGAAGCTATTTCTGTACCACACAAAGTTTAAAAAGGTGCTTTACCTGAGTAACGGCTGTACTTCTGAAGGACAAAAAGACTGCAAAAACTGCAAGTCACTTAATGAGATATCTGGAAGCTCACTGTCAAATCTGCGAGGTTTTCGTGTCTGTATTAAAAAGAAATAATATTCATGTTGGTAAGTAAGCAGTATCAAGATGACCAAGGAAGGATTAAAACTAGCTTCATTAATAACACAGAAAATTTGGTGGTTAACCAATATACATCTCTCTCAAAAGATTTCACACTTTTTTTGAAAGAACCATGTCTGGCCCCACCCCCCTAAAAACATAATCATTTACATTTATAGTCACTAACTCTATTCTACTGATGCGCCCAAGGCACTATGGATAAAGTATTTCAGCTGGAAGAGACTACAACCATAATGTAGTCCAACTTCCTCGCTACTACCACGCTCCATAATAACATTAAGGATGTGCTTAAAAGTTAAAGAGATAGCACTGAAACTTTATTTGTTGTGCTACTAAACAGTCACGTATTAATTCAGTTCAGTATTCAAAACACTGAAATGAGTAACACTTTATTTTCCAAGGGATTTTTTTGGTGTTTGGTTTTGTTTGTTGGGTCTTTTTTTTTAAGAAAAAAGGTGCAAACAAGAATCTGAAACGGTTAAACAATGCAAAGTGAGATGGCAACATTAGAATCAGGGACAGTTATCTTACTTAAATTAGCTACAATGTATGAAATTGAAGTTAACAGGCAAAGCTTGATTACATCTATACTTTTTCACTCCTTCATGTTATCGGCCAATAAAGAGATAAAAATGCTTTTCCACTAATCTGGTGATAATAGAAAAACATGAAAACCTTTTACTTGCTTTTACCATCTGCTTAATTTTATGGCTTTATTATTCAGAAGAGAGACTTAGATGATCAAATTATTCCTCTTGGCTTCATTTTACTGATCATTAACAGCCATTTTTTGCTCAATACCACAGGCTCCTTGTTAAAAATGAGTATCAAGTTGACATTTCCTCTCCCACCACACTGCAAGTTATGAATCAATGTTAATACAAGCCACTTGAAATAGCAAGGAACACTAGCTTCCAGCTTGCTCATCTGTGTCAGAGCAATGTTACAGGCGTATAGCTGGAATGAAGCAAGCTTCACCTTTTAATTTAGGAAAATACTATTTATAAGAATGTAAAAACAAACAAAAATATATTGAGTACATACACAAAAGGATGGAGGCCAGGAGTCAAGTCCTCTAAACAAACGATTCCTTAGAAAAGACTTCCCTGGGTAAAGAAAATAGTTATTTAAAAACCAGAAATGCTACATACAAGCAATGCCTCAAGAGAAAATGATTAAGCTGCTGCAGTCTAACATCTGAACTAAATTTGAAAGCATTACTAAATGTGCGATTTCTTGACAACCGAAAGTTGCAAGTGACCACAGAACTTCATGTGAAATCCATCATCCAGGTAGCACTTCTCACTTCACTGAAGCATCTTTTTGCTTAAGTTCACCCCAGCAAAAGCCTCAACTCCTCATTCAAATTTTCATTGTAATCTTGCTAATCTCTTTCCCAAAATTTTGAAAACTTTTTGCTCCATTATTTTATTTCAGCTGTCCATTCAGATCATAAATTGCAGAAAAAAAGGGAAGTTAATCAGATTTTTCACCAGTAAATTTTATTTATTTATTTATTTGCTTTTTTATTTTAAAAACTTCTGGTCAAGATATTCAGATGTGGGTCTTTTCTTGCTTTTTTCTGAAGTAGTACAAAGTAAGTCACAGCAATACACAAATATTCAGTAACGGTTTTAAAAGTGTTACCTAAAAGAACAGTAAAGCTCATAGACCAAGTTCAAACAGAAACTGCATTTGAATGTAATAATTAGAAATCTTATCGTTGACAAGCATTAAACTAATTAGAAGTTTCATAGTATTTTGGATAATCTATACAGAACAGTTCATTAATTTGATTAATAGTAAAATTAATAAAAAATATTTCATCCATAATAGGACCATCTGGCACACTGCATGCATTTCCTTTTTAAGTAAAAAAAATTAACAGGTATTTAAGCTATCACAGAAAAAAAGTATTTTAACTACAAAGACAAAAGTCATACAATTTTGATTTCACAGAAAAAAAAAGAAGTACTTACTGAACAGTTTACCAAAAGATTCCCTTTTTGCCTTTTCAGCTTCATACAGGTGTTTTCCATCTTTTATTAAAGCACCTGCCCACTGTGGAAGGGAAAATATTTAGTTAATTGTTACTTTATACATTGTCACAAAGGTTTAGTCCTGAGGTTTTACTTACTTACCTCCCTGTAGTGTTTTATGAACATTTTTCTCCTCACAACCTCAACAACAGCCAGGCAGTACATTTGAGGAACAGTACTGAGAGCCTCTACAACCTTGACCCTTTCTAGTAGCTCTGTTACAAGACGAAGCAATGCTTGCAGTTTCTCTCCATCTTGGTCAGCGTGAAGCATTACAAAACAACACCACCTACAAAAGCAGATTACATTTTAGAAGATAACAACTTAGTCATCTCTGCTGCATTTAAATTTCACTAAGATTAGCAACATGTCTGGATGAACTGAACGATGACATCATTTACATGGGACAACAACAGGCTATCTAGAAGTGTCAAACATTCAGAATTCAGCAGTCACCTTGCAGTTCCCTGCTAATTACTCACAGTAAGATACCCACATCAGTGCTCAAAAAATGAACACTTACCACCATTTGAGTTAACGTATTCTTTTTGACAAGTAATGCTCTTGGCATATAAAACCCTGGGAGGAATGATAATGTAAATTCCTGAGTGAAGAAGAAACTAATTTTTGTCTATAAATCTTAAAAGTACTTACTGAAAAACATTAGCAAGACATATTAAAGGTAGCAATATTGTCCAAGAAGCAGTATCGGAACAATGGGAAGTTCACGCCATCTACTCATGCATTATAAGTAACAGCACCTGTAACATGCAAATTCTCACACCCTGCAATCACATCTTCAATTATCTTATCAATATAACCAATATATTAATGTCAAGCACAGCCATCAACATAACTTAGTCACAGGGTAACTACTGAAAAGTTGATTACTGGTGTGTTTCAGGGGAAACATTACAGTAACTTTGCCACCGCAGAAGGCATAAGGTGGAGGCATATCCCACAAGCTATCAAAATAATTGTTTTTTGTTGACAGAAATGAATCAAAACAATAAATGCAAATAAGTTAACGGTAAGCAACTTGAAACATATCTTAATGGAGAAACTACAAGATGGGCACTGTTGACTTCCTCATAGTAATAACTAGTAAAATATATAAAAAAGGCATTATACAAAGCCAACAAGTGTCAGTTCAAAACACAAAGTGATGCACATTTTCCATACAACATACAGTTGCAGAACTTGCAAAATTTGCAAAAAAATAGAGGAGTCTGTGAATTCAAAAAGCTGGACTAGCTTATGGAAAAAAAACTCCGTCAGAAATTAAAATCAGAAGAGCTGCTTCTAGATCAGATCTTATTCTCTAAGAAGATTTACTATAGTTAAATTTATGTTCTTACCTCATTATTAGACTCCCATTATGATCATTTGCTACTAGTAACAGCTACTGAAAATTGGCTAGAAGAACTTTTGGTTTGACCCCAAAACCAGTTGTTTTTGCTGTTGTTTTTTTTTGTTTTTTTTTTTTTTTTCTGCACAACAGGGTTGGTTGGGTTTTTTTGTTTGTTTGTTTTTTTAAAAAAAAACAACAAAGAAACAAAACCCCAAACACCAAAGCTCAAATCCTGCTTTTTGCAACAAGTTGATATGGGGAAGTAAAAAGGAACACCATAGAGGAGTGAGCCATGAGAGTGATGGTTTACGTTTGCATAATGTGTCACTCCTGGCATAGTTTAGGTAAAATAACAGATAGAAAGCATTCACCTCACTAACCGCTCTTTTCTCTTGGGGGAAGGTAGAGGCAGTTGTTTTTCTTTCTTCTATCTCAGTCTAATACTGCTTTTTCCTCACGTCGGGAGCAGCCCCCGGACAGCTCAGTGATCTTCATTTCCTCTGCCTCCCGCGCTGATCTCTGCTCACTTCCGCTCCCCGCTGCCTGTCTGGATGGTCTCTGGGGGCTGCAGGGGGTAACTCCGAGCCTCAGGAAGCGGATGAACCTTGCTGTGCTCTGCTCTCTGCTCTTTCAGTTCTGCAGTGTTGTTCCCCTGAGCTGACCTCTGCTAGCGAGGTAGTGCTTTCAGGATTTTTCTTTGTGCCTGTTCTCCTTTTTCTTGACCTGCCTGTGGATGTAGGTCGTATGATACAATCCCTGTTATCAGGAAGAGCCCTGAACGAGGCAGTGAATGGTGTCTGTGCTGCTAACAAAACAGTGCTGCCTACATGGCATTGAACTCTCCCTGTTACAGCATCGCCTCCTGCACAGGCTCCCCTTTCTGAGAATAAACAGCTGCTTCTTGGGTTTTGTAAACAGGCACGAGTGTGATCACTTTGGAGGAAGACTTTGCTTTTTTTCCTTTCAACTGGTTACCAAGAACAAAAGACATTAAGGAACAGAAGATGTAGAGACAAGGGCTGCTCCATCATGAGATTGCACCTCAAGTGCCATCCCCACCTTAGTGGCAGCTGGCGGGTGCACCTGGGAGGGGAACTGAGCTGATGCTTTCTTTGTGTGGTGCAGAAACATACTTGGCATTCATTTCTGTCACTTTTGGGGCACTTGGAATACATTAAAGTGGTGCTTCTGTTGCTTGCTCTCCCGCAGGGAATCTGTGAAATATCATGCAAGTCAAATCACATCTTCTCAGGCTTGGCTGTAGGGTTTAGGGGTAAATGGGGCGTGGGTTCAGCCCTGGGAGCTTGACCTTGTGCTAATGACAGGGCTTCAACAGCCTGGAAACCTCCCTTCCACTTCAGCTAAATCAGGTTTTATTTGTGTGACTCTGATGCTACAATCTCACTGACTGATCACAGAGGCTTGCTGGTGCTTTATCTGCTGTTGGTTTGAGGCTGTTGCACATCTGCTTTTTTTTTCATTGGGTCAGTTTTAAATATAGATAATCAAGTAACCCAAGAAATCCTTTTTAAACAATGATTGAGTATATTGGGGGTAATGACACTTAAATCAGAAGGTTGTTGCTTTATTAGTGCAATTTGGAAAGTGAATAGTAGTCTAAAGGAAATGAACACTACATTTTTGACCATGGTGTGAGTGTTGGGCTCCTTGGGCTAATCTAGCACTTGCCTTGAATTATGTATTTCTTCAGGGAGGAGGTGGAGATAAGGTGAAGGTCTGGACAGATGGTTAAACACTGGTGTTTCAGGCTGATGTGAATTTGGTCTTTGGGTCCCTGCTGTTTGTGCAAGGTTTCTGTGTGGTGTGCTGTGGCCACATATCTCACTTAGCAACAGGCCTGGGAGGGGAACTGGGGGTTGCGCTGCAGCCTCCTCTTGAAAGGTGATCAGATAGGAGGGATACAGCCACAGAGGAAACAAAATAACCTGCAGTTTAATTCCTGGGTGGTTTTCCACTTCCAGCAGTGCTGCAGGGAAGGGTTCTCTTACGGGTTTCTGGAAAAAGCAAGTGAGCTGTGTGTGCCACTGTGTTGTTCCTTGTGCCCATGGCTCTGTGCCTGATCTGATCACAGACTGCTTTGTGTGGGACAAAGGAAAACGGAGAACCTTGACCTGGTAATTTCTCGTGAATATTAAACCACACTGGTCCTTTGCCATGCCTCGTGAGCAGTGTATGACTTTGGGAGGAGCGCTACGAGCTAAGGCTGATCCTGGGAAGGAAGAGCAAAGTACGCTTTGGTGCTACCCTGAGTGGGAGCTTGTGAGCTAACACGGTAGGGACTGCTGCAAAGCTGGTGTGGGAAGCCAGGCTGGATGGAGCTGCAGCTGTAAGGCACCAGTGGAGTGTGGCCAGCGCTCCCACACTGTGCTGTAGGAGCCTGGAGCAGTGGGTCTCTGTCATGCTCAGCCATGTGTAGTGTGTTCCATGTCCCATCTGCAGCAGTGTATTTGTCCCATGGTGGGGACAAGCTGCCTGCTGCAACTGCAGCTTTTGGATGGCCAACAGTAACAAAATACTACTAATGTTCCTGAGAATCAGAGTGTGAACCTCTGCTACTAAAGGGGAATTTATGCTGTTGATTGTTGGGGTGAGGAGTAAGGAGGTTTGTAGCCAGCTTAACGTCTGATGCTGAATGAATGTTTCATCTTGCCTGGCCAGTTGGGGAGGAATTTTCTTTCTGTGTTAGAACTCGTTTAGTGTTTGGTTTGTTTACATTGTACAGCCGGACAGGTTGACCAAGGCACTCTAGAGATATGGACTGTGTTGTTTTATGAGCTCCTGCTTCTCAGTGTCTATCGTTTGGTGTCTTTGTCTTCATCATATGATTTCAGCAGGCTGGCCAAAGGCATTTACTTGTTTTCAGTTACTTGATTAAAGTAAACCACAGTCATGACTGCAACTTATTGACAGTTACCTAAGAGGGTAAATGAAGCTGCCAGAAAGCAAAGGAAAAGAATTTCCTGTTTACAAAATTTACACCTGTTACTGAGGTGTAAATAAATGTGGATTTTTTTCACTCAGCTCAGCAAGGCAGTGCCTGTCTGTGCAGTGGCATGTCCAGACCAGGAGCTCTGCTGACAGCAGCCAGAAAAGGCAGGATTTACTCAGCTATATAGATTGTGACTCTTGCTTCCTCCAGTATTTGGAGAAAATCTAGCAATGGGGATTATGAAATGTGGCGATAGCCTTTTCATAGAGCCTCTTTGTGATGGAGACTGGCAGGAGGAGTTCTTAAAGTGTTTCACATGGTAGGTTTTTCATTTTACAGGTAGGGGAGAGGGTAAATAGAGTGAATATTTGTATTCACTTTCTCCTTTGTTGTGTTACAGTAAGAATGTCTGAAAAGTGATCTTGCACAGGTCTCAGTTTCTGAATAAACATGAGGTTTGTTTCCATGTAGAACGGCTGCTTTTTCCTATCCCAGGAACAATGGTAGTGTCCTAAAAATTCTCACCGATGTCTAGAACACAGGTTTCTAGAGGAGAAAATGTGCCTTTATCTGTATCTGTGCAGCTCCACTGTCGTCTGATGCACTATTTTTCTTATTTTTTTAGATTTTATTTTTTCTTTTCCCCAGTGCCAGCTTTAGGCGGGAAAGGTCTCTCTCCCGGGGATGCGAGGTGGTGCACTGCAGTGTCTTTTACCCACAGTAGGGACTTCAGGAAAGCACGTCCCTGCTGGAGTCAGGCCAGGCTGAATCTGGCCAAGGTGCTGCACAGGCAGTGCTGGCATGGTGGTCACGGTGTCACCACGCTGCTGCCTGCACTTTCAGGTTTTCACATGCTGACCTTTCCCACCCTTCCATCCCTCAGGCTCTCCATGTAGACAGATGTCTAGTGAAAACCCTCCCAGAGCTATAAAATAAGAAAGAAAACTAGTGCAGAGCTGACTTGGCATTTGTCACAACCTGGTGGGGAGAAAAATACTTTGCTTTTTGGCAGCTTCATTTACCCTTTTTGCTGGACACTCTCTAGGCTGCTATAATTAGGACTCTAATCAAATCTGGTTTTAAAAGATTTTAGTGAGGCTGGGCTGCAGTGCCACCCTTTCCCTGGCACAGATCCTGAGGATGCACTCTGTCTCTGGTACCCCACCGATGTGGAGCCATGCAGCCTGGGATCTCCTGATCACCAAGACCAGGGTGACCCCACCAGACACGCGTGCACCTGGTTTCCAAGTGCTGTTGACAAGACTTGTTCTGGAATTACGGCTTGCTCCAAGGCAGGCAGATGTGCAAGCTTACCTGAAGTTTCTTAGATGCGTAGCACCAGGTTTCATGCAAAATATCAGTCTAGATAAAAAAGCATTTCCCTGCCTTCATTTTCTCGCTGGTCTTGAGTCTCTCTTGGTTGTGGGTCTGTTCCTGCTTCATGTCTCTCCTGTGCCCTTCATGCGTTGCATCCTGTGGGAAGGACTTCTTCCCTGTGGGAAGGACTGCTCCCAGTGCTGTGTGCATGGAGCTGCTATAGGACAGAGTGCCCAGCAGCCCTTTCCTCCTGGCTGCAAGTGTGACTCCTGCCTGATTATGGCAGGAGAGCCTGTGCATCCCAGATTGGAAGCTAGGGTGTTGTGCTGCACATCTTGGAGATCACCATCATCACCAGAGAGCCCTGTGTGAGGAGGTGCCTTGAAGATGCATCTCCATCCTTGGCATTTCCTGTGGTGTGTGTGAAGGGCTTGTTGCCTGCCCAGCAGCTTCCCCATGCTCTGTGTGTGTGCCAGGCAGAAGCCCAGTTTGTTCTTGGGTTTCATCCACGGCTGTCAAGACTGCCTGCTGGCTGTCAGTGCCCCTGCTCGCCTGCACCCTGCCCTCAATACATATGGTTTTCTAGGTTTGACTGTTTTTTTTGTCTCCTGCCACCAAGCTTGGTACAGGATCCCTGGCACTAGCTAGCAGGTCTGGTTACCCTGCTGTGGTGCTGGTGTGTGGCTGCATGTACGTAGGAGGCTGCTGTCAGCTCCCAGCGAGCAAATCTGGGAAATGGTCACTTCTTAAGGTCATGTAACTGTTAGCATGTGACCAACCAGGTAAATTGAATCAAAATACTCTTTCATAACAGCTATCACTGCCTTTGCTGTGTGCAGTGTTTGCTCTGCTGCTGTGTCCTGTTCCCTCTGTTTGCACAGCATGGTACTATATAACCTGTGGATTTGCATGGGCAGGGAAATGAAGCTGAATGCAAAACCTTTAGAATTATGATAGTATCACAGAATGGTTTGGGTTGGAAGGGACCTTACAGCTCATCCAGTTCCAATCCCCTGCCACGGGCAGGAACACCTTCCGCTAGAGCAGGTTGCTCCAAGCCCTGTCCAGCCTGGCCTTGAACACTGCCAGGGATGGGACAGCCACAGCTTCTTTAGGCAACCTGTGCCAGTGCCTTACCACCCTCACAGGGAAGAGCTTCTGCCTTATGTCTAATCTCAGTCTTCCCTTTGGCAGTTTAAAGCCATTCCCCCTTGTCTTATCACTACATGCCCTGAAGTAGGTACAGCTCCTTCAGGTAGTGACTACTGTAATACGATGATTAGTACAATATTCTATTCAACATGTGCTTCTATATCAAGTTTTAGTTTTATACCCAAAGAACATGCATGCCTCGCTTGGAGTATTGTGTGCAATTCTGGTGTCCTCGACGTAAAAAGGACATGGAACTGTTGGAACAAGTCCAGAGGAGGGCCATGAGGATGGTCAGGGGACTGGAGCACCTCCCATATGAAGACTGGCTGAGAAAGTTGGGACTGTTCAGCCTGGAGAAGAGAAGGCTGCATGGAGACCTCATAGCAGCCTTCCAGTATCTCAAGGGGGGTTATAAGGATGCTGGGGATGGACCATTCATTAGGGACTGCAGTGGTAGGACAAGGGGTAACGAGTTAAAACTTAAACAGGGGAAGTTTAGACTGGATATAAGGAAGAAATTCTTTACTGTAAGGATGGTGAGACACTGGAATGGGTTGCCCAAGGAAGTTGTGGATGCTTCATCCCTGGCGGTGTTCAAGGCCAGGTTGGAGAGAGCCTTGGGTGACGTGGTTTAGTGTGAGGTGTCCCTGCCCATGGCAGTGGGGGTGGAATTTGATGATCTTAAGGTCCTTTCCAACCCTAATTATTCTATGATTCTACTGGCAAAGGAAAAAATAAACCCTCTGAGGACTTCATTTGCCAGCATTACAGCAAGACGCAGATGTCAAAGTACAGCATCAGAAGCCCCTCACAAATAACTTGATCCTCAGACCAGTACTACGAGACACCCATAGAACCACCTCCTTTTAGCCAGAAAACAGATCCAGGCCTGGCAATCTCAACGCACTGGCCATCTCCCAGTCTCACCGCCTGACACCTCCTATGCATATTTTTATTTTTAAGCATCCTAGTCTAATAACCTGAATATATTCCTGTTAGATCTTTCAGAAATCAATTAAACAAAAGGTTTGGGATCGAGATATCATTAGGAAGCTGCATCAATATCAATTAATGTCCAACAGATCTACAATTTACTGAAATACTATACTGCATCTGAATTAGCAGTTAGTGACTGCCTTCATCACTCCAACAAAGACAGCTTGATGAAACACATTCAGCTTGTGCTAATTGACAGAGCACTCAGAGGTACAGAAATGCACAGTCCATTAAAATAAAACAAAAGGGAATATTTTTACACATACACACACTTAAAGACAGGAGATGTGATGACACTTAAATTTTAACGGAGAAAGTTTGTAAGTATATGTTTATAGAAACACTGGCCCATTTAGCAACTGCATGTCTGTGTTGCTTCTTCTCTCCACCATATTTCTGAACTCAATTTACAGTATATCTCACGATGCTGGAGCCAACCTTGTGCTTGTGACCCTGAGACTCCCCTCAGTATCCTCCTTCCCCTGGCTCTAACGTGAAGATAACAACCTAGTTTGCAGTAGAATGGTGAGGACCAGCTGTGTCCATACCTCTGCATACAAAGCCCTGACTGAGCCACAGAGGTTCATCAGACTGCCAATCGCCAGCCTTGGTCCCCTGCTTCAGTCCAGAGTCTGTCTCACTCCCATCTGGATCCTACTGCTGGAAAGGAAGAGACTTCTTGCAAAGCAGCTTAATAGAGCTTAAATTGCTTTCCCTGCCAGTGAGCAACTGCACTTCCATGTCTCAGTTGCAGCAAGGCTTCATTCCTGCTAAGCCCATCACAGCACCTGCCTGTCCTGAGGCCAATGTCTGTGTCCTGCATCAGCAAGCAGAACACAGCATACCCACTGCCAAAGTGCCTGCTTGTGACCAGAAAAATCCTTCCTGCAATTAACTCCATTCTGCTTAGAGTGAAGAGGAGACCGAGGCAAAGGATCTTCACACTCTGCATTCATGAACACTGCTCACAAGCAAAAGTCATACTTGTGCTCCACTGGGAGACAAGCGCTTCATCAACACTATAAAATGAATGGTTAGTTCACAACTCTCAAGCTGTAATTGTCTGACTTTGTTCAGCTAAAGTCTGTAGGACAAGCACTACATAGTGTGTAGCACACATTACATGTGTGCAGCGTGTGTGTTTTTCTTACATAATCCATTTGCAAAACAGAGCACAGAAGCAAACACACACAACCAAACTACTTGCAAACCAGACAGCGTTGCCCTGTTACCTTTTGTCTCCTCAGCTCAGTCTTGGCAGCACAACTATCCCCACTGCAAGCTGCTGCTTTCGCTAGAACTGTGCGACCTACTGCACTGACAAACAGGTAGTCCCCATATGGTGTAATCAAGCCTGTGATTGCATGAAGAGTAATGCAGCCAAAGCTCACACCCACAGCTCACAGCTTCCACAGCTGCTTCAGGGACAGCAGCCACCTCAATAAACACCTTGACCTCTTTGGAAAACACATGCAGTACAAATCCTCCATCAGATCCTCTTGGATGGCAGTTTGGAAAACATCACTGATAATACACTTCAGACTTCAAGGAAAAAAGAGTCTCAAAAAGTATTACAATACCAACAGTCCAGCAAGTCTACTGTAGGCAATGCATTGTTGTCAGCCAACAAATGAGAAAATTGACCCACAGAGAGTTTGATTGCTTTCCCCAATCACCATGTGTGCACAAACCAGTCTGTCTTGCTCAGCACATCCGCTCTCTGCATTGAGAGCCAGTTAAATGGCAAAAGGAGTCATATTGTGTTTTACTGCCTGCAAAACCACAGCACCAGCACAGGCACGTGTGAGAGGCTAGATTTCGTGCCGACTTACACGTCAACAAAACTATTTAACATGCTGTGATTGCGAGAGCCATAGCTCCAGTGATGTGCTGGAAGCGTACTGAATAGGGTAGAGCTGTCCAGAATCACAGATCTGTTGCTGTTGTTTATGTCTACTGTGATAATGCTCAAAAACCAACACAGACCAAAGTGAGGGAACAGGCAACACAGCTTTTCAGGGAAGGCAAAAATCAACTGTTGTAGTTGAAAAAAGGCAGATGAATCTTAGAATCATAGAATAGTTAGGGTTGGAAAGAACCTTAAGATCATCAAGTTCCACCCCCACTGCCATGGGCAGGGACACCTCACACTAAACCATGTCACCCAAGGCTCTCTCCAACCTGGCCTTGAACACCGCCAGG